>JARQWZ010003990.1:0-2500 GCA_033150135.1 Gobio occitaniae
ACACTAAAACACAATAACACTATAACACGATAACACAATAACACAATAACACTATAACACTATAACACTATAAACACTATAACACAATAACACTATAACACAATAACACAAAAAATAAAACAATAACCACTATAACACTATAACACAATAACACAATAACACAATAACACTATAACACTATAACACAATACACTATACACTATAACACTATACACTATAACACTATACACTATAACACTATAACACAATGACACTATAACACGATAACACAATAACACTATAATACGATAACACTATAACACTATAACACTATAACACAATAACACTATAACACAATAACACAATAACACTATAACACGATAACACAATAACACTATAACACGATAACACTATAACACTATAACACTATAACACTATAACACTATAACACGATAACACAATAACACTATAACACGATAACACTATAACACTATAACACTATAACACTATAACACAATAACACAATAACACTATAACACAATAACACTATAACACTATAACACGATAACACGATAACACTATAACACAATAACACTATAACACAATAACACTATAACACATAGTAACACGATAACACGATAACACTATAACACTATAACACAATGACACTATAACACAATAACACAATAACACGATAACACTATAACACAATGACACTATAACACGATAACACAATAACACTATAACACGATAACACTATAACACTATAACACTATAACACAATAACACTATAACACAATAACACAATAACACTATAACACAATAACACTATAACACTATAACACAATAACACTATAACACTATAACACTATAACACTATAACACTATAACACTATAACACGATAACACTATAACACTATAACACTATAACACGATAACACTATAACACGATAACACGATAACACTATAACACAATGACACTATAACACAATAACACTATAACACGATAACACAATAACACTATAACACGATAACACTATAACACAATAACACTATAACACAATAACACAATAACACTATAACACAATAACACTATAACACAATAACACAATAACACTATAACACAATAACACTATAACACTATAACACAATAACACAATAACACTATAACACAATAACACTATAACACAATAACACATGATTTACTGAATCTCATACACATCTCACAGACACACAGTGTTTTTCGTGTGTGTGTCTGTGTGAGAGAGCCTGAGATTGTGTATTTGTGTGTGTGTGTGTGTGTGTGTGTGTGTGTGTGTGTGTGTATTTGTGTGGGCATGTTTTCGTGAAATATCAGGACACAAATGTGTATAATGACATGGGTATTACAAAAAGAGGGAGAAATATGAGGACGTTCCCCATGTCCTCACTTTTCAAAATGCTTATAAATCACACAGAACAAGTTTTTTTTCACAGAAAGTGAACTGCACAGTCTCCTGTGAGGGCTAGGTTTAGGGGCAGGGGCAGTGTGTGTGTGTGTGTGTGTGTGTGTGTGTGTGTGTGTGTGTGTGTGTGTGTGTGTGTGTGTGTGTGTGTGTGTGTGTGTGTGTGTGTGTGTGTGTGTGTGTGTGTGTGTGAGTGTGTGTGATTGTGTGTGTGAGAGAGTGTGTGATTGTGTGTGTGAGTGTGTGTGATTGTGTGTGTGAGAGAGTCTGTGATTGTGTGTGTGAGTGTGTGTGATTGTGTGTGTGAGAGAGTCTGTGATTGTGTGTGTGAGTGTGTGTGTGAGAGAGTCTGTGATTGTGTGTGTGAGTGAGTCTGTGATTGTGTGTGTGAGTGTGTGTGAGAGAGTCTGTGATTGTGTGTGTGAGTGTGTGTGTGAGAGAGTCTGTGATTGTGTGTGTGAGTGTGTGTGATTGTGTGTGTGAGTGAGTCTGTGATTGTGTGTGTGAGTGTGTGTGAGAGAGTCTGTGATTGTGTGTGTGAGTGTGTGTGTGAGAGAGTCTGTGATTGTGTGTGTGAGTGTGTGTCGCTTACCGCACCTTTAAAACAGCAGACGACAAACCTGCAGCGCTGATAATAAACAGAACAAAATCATGGTTATCTTTATGGTTATGGATTTCTTTATGGTTATCTTTATGGATTTCTTTATGCTTGGGGCCTTTATTCTCTCTCTCTCCAGATAAAGTCCGTCCCTCCTCAGCGCCCCCTAGTGAGGGAAACAACAGCCGCATCTGCCCAGAGTTCACCTGTGCTGACGGATCCTGTGTTCCCTTCAACACGGTACAGATCGAACTGTGTGAACTCAGGGTTGTTTATCTGTGTTTGTGCATCGCCCTTTAGAATCAGGGGCCGTTTATAAAGCAAAATTATGTACATAAATACATTTAAGAATAAACAAAAAAGGGGGAGTAGTGTGAACAGATGTAGAGTTGTGAGTGTGCTGTTGTTGTAGTTGTGTAGCGGCGCTGCGGACTGCCCGTCAGACGGCTCTGATGAGACGGGCTGTGGTGTGTGGGGT
>JARQWZ010003990.1:12500-52500 GCA_033150135.1 Gobio occitaniae
ATTATATTATATTATATTATATTATATTATATTATATTATATTTTATTTTATTTTATTTTATTTTATTGTATTATATCATATTATATTATATTTTATCATATTATATTATATTATTAATTATAACAATATTCATGTGATATTAAAATGTTTTCTTTATTTAGTGTTTCTGTAATTATTATATCAGAATGGTCTCTAGCTCTGTTGTGTGTTGTTTTCCAGGCGAGTGTTGGTCTGCTCTGGGTGTTCAGTCGCTCCCCATCTCCAGCTTCAGCTCCTCGTCCCAGCAGCCCAGCCACCCTCCGTCAGCAGGACGTCTCCACACCAGAGACCAGCACAGGGACCTGCAGGGCTGGAGCCCGGAGCCGGAGCAGTACAGAGAGCTTCCGGCCGGGGCCCCGGAGGAGCTCGGACCCTCCACCGGCCCCTTCCTCCAGATCGACCTGCTCAGACGCTACAACATCACAGGTGGATCTGAAGCTCAGTTCACTTCCAATCACGCCTTCTTGAGTCATATGTGGATATAGTTCATATACTCTTCCTCTGGGGCGAAGTTTGGTCACTATAAGGAAATATGGCTGGTTCATGCATCTTCAGCATGACCGATGATGATAATAGTGCTGCTCCACTAATGAAGTAGAATAAGACTGTCATGTGACGCTGTGTTGTGTGTTGTGTGTGTGTGTTGCAGGCTTGTTGACTCAGGGTGGCGGTGCGTTTGACACGTTTGTGTCCAGCTTCTATCTGCAGTTCAGCAGCGACGGCCTTCAGTGGTTCACCTATAAAGAGATGATCACAGACGCCAGACCCAAAGCTAAGGTGATGCACACATCAACCTTCTTCCAGGCTTTCCACGGGCCTAAAAACAGTCTTAACCTGGGACCATTTCCACCTGGATTTGGCCTTTCCAAATGTAAAAGCTTCCCATACACACATCGTGTCTCTAAACACACAATACTGCTGTCATTTTACAGGAAACCCTTTGACGTTACATAAAGCACTGCTAAGAGGGATAAACATGTGAGGATATGTTGTCTGAGCTCTAATAACCCCCAGAAAAGAGGCGCTTTTTGATTTTTTAGTTATAAATTCGGTGTTGAAAGTGTGTAACTGTGTAACACACAAGGCCCTGTGTGCTCTAGCACCCTGCAGACAGATTGGGCTGTTTCCACTAGATTACAGAAAATACTGGAAAACATAATTTGGTCTGTATCATGTTGTATGAAAGATTTATTCAGATGGATCTGAAGGGAGGGATATTACCTTTTTTATGTCATTTCCCAGTGGTGTAAATGCAATATCCCAGTCACAAAATAATTTTTCCAGTGTTTGCTGAGATATGCTGGAAACAGCCCAAACTGTCTGCAGGGTGCTAGAGCTCACAGGGCCTGAGTTACACACTTTCAACACTGAATTTATAACCAAACAATCAAAAAGCGCCTCTTTTGGGGGCTCAGACAACATATCCTCACATGTTTATCACTTTTAGCAGTGCTTTATGCAACTTCAAGGGGTTTCCTGTAAAATGACCCCAGTATTGTGTGTTTACAGACACTGTATGTCTGTATGGGAAGCTTTTACATTTGCGTGGAATTGCATAATGCATTCATACAAATGTAATTTACTGTATAATGTGAGGAATTTTGTATGAATAAATCAACAGTAGGTCAGTCTCTTAAAGGGCCAGCTCACCCATTAATGACAATCTTGCCTCGTTTCCTCGCCCTCATGTCGCTCAAACCCGTCAGACTTTCCTTCATCATATAAAGCCATGGAGTCTCTTCAGAACTTCTGGAATAATCCACTCTTTCTCTTGATGAACTTTCTGAAGTTGCTTCGACTGTCAATGGAGGACAGAAATCTTTCATTTCATTACAAATCTCTTCATTTGTGTTCAGAAGAGAGTCAGGCACATTTCATCTGACCATTAAAGCAATAAAACAGATTTCATAAGGCCCTAAATTGAATTGCATGCGCTGCGGAAATGATGTTCTTCATCTGGATGTTTGTTTTCAAGCACAAATTCAACACATCCTTAAATCAAGACACATTTAATTAAATGAAAAATGAAGGAAATTAGTATTGTTTTCTAAGAAATTGAACAAAATTAAGTGAGTTTATGCTTAAAACAAGAACAAATATCTGTCATTGGGTGTGAAAATGACTCACATTTGAATTAAGTCGATTTTTATGAACTCATTGGCAGATATTTGCTCTTGTTTTAGTCATGAAATCACTTTCACAAGATTTCTGACCTCCAACGTATAGCTATTTTTTGTTAAATTAATTAAAAAGTGATGGAGGTCTGTTGGAAATTGTGTTCTCAAACTCTGATAGAGATCATATCAACGTGTTGTTCCCTTCTATGTCTTAAAAGGTCTTTTATTGACTCCCTGTTCTTCTGTTAGCAGAGTCTGTGTAAAGCTGGGTTAGTTGAGATTATAATAGTGTGTGTGTTGCAGGTGTTTCAGGGCAACAGTGATGACCGCGGCGTAGCTCTGGCCCGTCTGGACCGGATGGTGTCCGCTCGGTTCGTGCGGATTCTGCCTCATGACTTTCAGAACGGGATCTATCTGAGAGTCGAGCTCATGGGCTGCGCTGACGGTATCTTTGGATTTCACTTTATGATTTTTGAATCATTAAATGACTATACTAAAAACAAAAAGGTTCTATATGGCACCAAAAATGGTTCTTGGCTCGTAATCTTCTGAGGTGCTATATAGCACCTTAGTCACAGAACCGCTGAAGAACCGGTGAAGCACCAAAATTGGTGCTATATAGCACTAAAAAAGGTTCCCATATGATTACGAGCCAAGAACCATTTTTGGTGCCATATAGAACCTTTTTTTTAGAGTGTACTGTTTTGCATTAATAAGTGCAGTTACTACTAATATTACTTGCACATTTGACAGTAAAGCACTGAGCTTGAGTTGAGATGCAGATAAAATGTACTTTTAAAAACCTAGACATTTTTATAGGGACAAATCTGAATATTCCACTCGTTCCATTGCTCTTCTATAGTCTCACACTGAACTGACCAACAGCTCCAGTGATTATTAAAGGATTTTCTGTGAAATTCAGGCATAATTTGAAAAAGTTTTTGTTTTTCATGAGACTTCTCAACTTTTCCCACTTCATACTTCAGTACAAAAAGTGTCAAACTTTGACAAAAATGTACTTCTTGATAATTTTGTATTTTATAATAGGGATTTCATAATATCTAAATTTAAATTTAAAAGCAAAACGTGTGAAAAAAAAATACTATGGAGTGGAAATGGCTAATGGTGCGTTCACACCAGACGCGAATGAAGCGTTAAGCGCGGGTGATTTACATGTTAAGTCAATGCAAAGACACGAATAGACATTCGTAAAAATGCGAACTTTGGCGGATATTCGCGCTGCGTTAACCAATCAGGAGCTTGCTCTAGTAATGACAACAATGAGGACAAAATCATCTGTGGATACCCGGAGCTGTACGACAAATCTTCAGACTTTATAGAAACAGGAATGAAAAGGATCTTGCTTGGGAGAAAGTGAGTGAGGAGGTTGGACAGTCGGGTGAGTTGTAAAAAGCGCCCTGTACTCAATTTGAGCTATATATAGTACAACCCCAAATCAGAAAAAGTTGGGACAGTATGGAAAATGCAAATAATAAAAAAAAGAAGTGATTTCTAAATTTACTTTGACTTGTATTTCATTGCAGACAATATGAACACAAAATATTTCATGTTTTGTCTGGTCAACTTCATGTCATTTGTAAATATGCATCCTTTCCTGTCATTCAGACCTGCAACACATTTCAAAAAAAGTTGGGACATGAGCAATTTAGGGCTAGTAATGAGGTAAAATGGTTAAATAATGATGTGATTTGAAGCAGGTGATGTCAACAGGTGATTGTAATTATGATTTGGTACAAAAGCAGCATCCAAGAAAGGTCTAATCCTTTAGGAGCAAAGATGGGCCGAGGATCACCAGTTTGCCAACAAATACGTGAGAAAATTATTGAAATGTTTAAAAACAATGTTCCTCAAAGAAAGATAGGAAGAGATTTGGATATTTCACATTCAACAGTGCATAACATAATTAAAAGATTCAAGGAATCTGGAGGAATTTCAGTGCATAAAGGACAAGGGCGCAAGCCTAAGCTGAACAACCGTGATCTCCGATCCCTCAGGCGGCACTGCATCAAGAATCGTCATCATCTAGAAGCGATATCACCACATGGGCTCAGGACTACTTTGGCAAACCTTTGTCAAGTACCACAATACGTAGTTACATCCACAAATGCCAGTTAAAACTGTACTGTGCCAAAAGGAAGCCCTATGTTAACAGTGTCCAGAAGCGCCGTCGACTTCTCTGGGCTCGAGGCATCTGGGATGGACCATCACACAGTGGAAACGTGTACTGTGCTCAGATGAAGCAGTATTTGAGGTATTTTTTGGGAGGAATGGACGCCGTGTGCTCCGGACCAAAGAAGAAAAGGATCATCCAGACTGTTACCAGCAACAAGTCCAGAAGCCAGGGTCTGTCATGGTCTGGGGTTGTGTCAGTGCCCTTGGCAAAGGTAACTTGCACTTCTGTGAAGGCTCCATTAATGCTGAAAAGTACATCGAGATTTTGGAGCATAATATGCTGCCTTCAAGAAGACATCTTTTCCAGGGACGTCCATGCATATTTCATCAAGACAATGCAAAAGCACATTCTGCACACATTCTGCAGTCCTGGCTGTGGAGGAAGAGGGTTCGGGTGCTTGACTGGCCTGCCTCAGTCCCGACCTGTAGAGAATAGAGAATGTGTGGAAGAGCCCGAACTGTTGCCCACCTTAAGACTTGTTTGCAGGAAGAATGGGACAAAATTACACCTGAAACACTTCATCACTTGGTGTCTTCAGTCCCTAAACGTCTTTTAAGTGTTGTGAAAAGGAATGGCAACATTACAAAGTGGTAAATGCTTTACTGTCCCACCTTTTTTTGAAATGTGTTGCAGGTCTGAATGACAGGAAAGGATGCATATTTACAAATGACATGAAGTTGACCAGACAAAACATGAAATATTTTGCGTTCATGTTGTCTGCAATGAAATACAAGTCAAAGTAAATTTAGAAATCACTTCTTTTTTTTTTTATTTGTGTTTTCCATACTGTCCCAACCTTTTCTGATTTGGGATTGTATATTGAGACTACAAGCTAGCTAAAGCCGGCAAATTGAGCTTATTCGCTGTATTTTAAAACAATCCATGTCAGCCATTTCACAACGAGACGAGCCGCTGGCAGAAGCCCCTCCCATGACACAAACTCACGTCTGTTGTGAAGTGAATGTCACGCACGAATTAATCGAGTAAACTCAAAATGTTCAAGTGTCCGACTATACGCAAATAGCACGATTTATTTGCGCAAGTCGCGTCTAGTGTGAACGCACAGTAATAAGCCAATAAGTGCTCCTCTGCCGCCACCTACTGGTTATAGTGGATGGTCATCTTTTTTTTTATGGTTTGCAACGTGTTAGTTTTACAACATCTTGAACTTTTATTTTTACAAATGGGAACAATCTTTGATACATGAACAAATTATGTTTTTGGTCATAACATTAAAAATAATGGATAATATTTCGAGCATTGAAGTGCTAGGAAAAGTGTGAAACTCTTGAAAAGTGCTTGAATTCACTCTCAGAAGGTAATAATGTAAAAACATTTGACTATTTCTGCCACAATACCATGGTTACAGTTAGCGTTACTACATTAAGTCCATGGTGGATGTTGGTGATTTGTGGATTGTAAAGCCTTCTTTAACTTGTTCGTTCATGGCACAATGTTTCTCCTGGTTTCCACTTCAGCGCTGTTTGATCTGATATGGTTTATAACAGACAGTTGTGCTCTGCTTCTCAGTGGATCTCGCAGTAGCGATGTTATTATTCTCCGGCAAGAAAAAAGTCACAAAATGCAACCATTTGGTCTCAGTCTGGAGCCCTCCATTACATTAGGTGTCAGAAAAGCCAATGAACAGGCCCAAAAATTACAATTCTATCGTCATGTCACTCCCCATTATGGAATCTAGAGTTTGACATGTTTCCCATCAGAGTCCGAGCGGTCCACACCCGCCCCGCCCCTGCGTCCCTGCAGAGAGAGAGAGTTCCTGTGTGGGAACAGCCGCTGTGTTCCCGCTGGCCCTCAGGGGGCGCTGTGTGACGGGCTTGATGACTGCGGCGATGGCACCGATGAAGAGAACTGTGGTGAGTGCCAGTGTTGTACGAATGCCAAACTCTTAATCATAGGCTTTTATTTCTCTCTGCATCTTTTCTTGCCTCGCACTTTCAGATGAAGTATTTGTTTCCTCTGCAGGAACTCGTGCGTCTCCCTCCTGCCCGTCGGGTCAGTTCTCCTGTCCTCCTCCAGGGGGCTGTATTGAGGAGGAGCGCCGCTGTGATGGAGTTCCTCACTGTCCTGATGGAGCGGATGAGAGAGGCTGTACACACACTAATATCACCCCCACCACCCCCACCGCCGTCCCGCTCAGGACCCCCAGCAAGACACCAGTGACCACACCCAGAGTCCTGACCACCACTGTGAGACTCATCATAACCACAACTGAAGACATGCCCAACCCCTAAACACACACTCAACATATTATTACAATTATTATATTATTTTTAGTCATTAGACAATTAGAAAGATATTATTTAAATCTATAAAGCTACACAAATTTGGTAAAAAAAAAAAAAAAGATATATATATATACATACATACATATTATAATATAATTATATTTTTACTATATTTTTTAATTAATAAATAGCCAAAATTAATCATATCTATGCATGCAATATAATTTATAATTTTTTATCATTTATAAAAAAAAAATTTTTTACATTTTAAATAATATTTTTTCACAATCCAGTAATGAGAAATTTACTAAATTGGCATAATAATCAATTGAATATACAGTATATCCATATATATATATAATTTTTTTGCTATGTATTATTATATTATAAATTATATTAATTTTTATTTATATTTATTTAATATTTAAGAATGTCACAATACTGAATATCTTAAAAAGATATTATTTAAATGTATAACGATAATCAAATATGGTGAAAAAAATATTACCAAATTTTTTTGCTTTATAATATTATATTATAAATAATCCATAATGAATTATTATTTATATTAATTTTATATTTAAAAATGTCACACTAGAGTATATCTTAAAAAGATATTATTTAAACTTTTAACTGGTTATATATATATATATATATTTAATTAAGTATTAATTATTATTTATTTATTTATGTTATATTTAAGAATGTCACAATACAGTATATCTTAAACTTATAAAGCTAAACAAATTTGTTTAAAAAAATGTGTATGCATATATAATGTTTTTGCTTTATATTATTATATTATAAATTATAATTAATTATTATTTATATTTATGTTATATTTAAGAATGTCACAATACAGAATATCTTAAAAAGATATTATTGAAATTTATAATGCTACACAAATTTGGTAAAAATATATGTGTATATATTACCATTTTTTTTTACTTTATATTATTATATTATAAATTATTCATAATTAATTATTATTTATATTAATTTTATATTTAAGAATGTCACAGAATATCTTAGGTCCTTAAATGTGCCCCATTTTCATTCATAATTAAAATAATAATTAATTAAAAAAATATTTAGTGTGGTGCGTCAATTGCGTTGATTTAACTTGTACTACAGACGTACTGTAACTCTTTAAAAACACTAAAGTCTTTGTTATTATTTATGAATTGTTTTTGTCTCTTTGTGTTTCCAAGGAAGGAGGACCGGCTCATAAAGGTAGGAACTCATTGTGCATGAATACAGAACATGTTTATGGTCCTAAATCAAAATATGAAATATGATGAACTCATGTTGCGTCAGGTGTCTGCGCTTCTGCTCTGGGATTGGAGGAAGGGCGTGTCCATTATGGTCAGCTGACCTCGTCCTCGTACAGAGAGAATAATCCTGCTGATGCGGGCCGACTCAACGTCGTGCCCAATGTGTGAGTGTTTGATGAATTTGTATGAATATGTACGAGTGCATCATCACCATCTCTTTTTTTTTATTTATTTATTTTTTTTTTTTATTGACAAAAAACAGCAAAATACAAAACTCTCGTAGGGGAAAGAGAGTATACACATACATGTCATTACAAATGTAGTCAAAATACAAAAGTTAATAACTAAACAGAAAACAACAACAGAACAAAAAAAAAAAAAAAAAAAAAAAGAAAGGGGCTATTTATAAACACAAGTCATTGTCAAAAAGGCAATTTTTTTCTGAATTCTGACTTTATACACACAATGCAAATCTGACTATCACACAATTCTGACTTTATACACACAATTCTGACTTTATACACACAATTCTGACTTTATACACACAATTCAAATCTGACTATCACACAATTCTGACTTTATACACACAATTCTGACTTTATATCACACAATTCTGACTTTATACACACAATGCAAATCTGACTATCAGACAATTCTGACTTTATACACACAATTCTGACTTTATACACACAATTCTGACTTTATACACACAATTCAAATCTGACTATCACACAATTCTGACTTTATACACACAATTCAAATCTGACTATCACACAATTCTGACTTTATACACACAATTCTGACTTTATACACACAATTCTGACTTTATACACACAATTCAAATCTGACTATCACAGAATTCTGACTTTATACACACAATTCTGACTTTATACACACAATTCTGACTTTATACACACAATTCTGACTTTATACACACAATTCAAATCTGACTATCATACAATTCTGACTTTTTATCACACAATTCTGACTTTATACACACAATTCTGACTTTATACACACAATTCTGACTTTATACACACAATTCTGACTTTATACACACTTTATACACACAATTCTGACTTTATATCACACAATTCTGACTTTATACACACAATTCTGACTTTATACACACAATTCTGACTTTATATCACACAATTCTGACTTTATACACACAATTCTGACTTTATATACACAATTCTGACTTTATATCACACAATTCTGACTTTATATCACACAATTCAAATCTGACTATCACACAATTCTGACTTTATACACACAATTCTGACTTTATACACACAATTCTGGCTTTATACACACAATTCTGACTTTATATCACACAATTATAATCTGACTATCACACAATTCTGACTTTATACACACAATTCTGACTTTATATCACACAATTATAATCTGACTATCACACAATTCTGACTTTATACACACAATTCTGACTTTATACACACAATTCTGACTATACACACAATTCTGACTTTTTATCTCACAATTCTGACTTTATATCACACAATTCTGACTTTATACACACAATTCTGACTTTATACACACAATTCTGACTATACACACAATTCTGACTTTTTATCTCACAATTCTGACTTTATATCACACAATTCTGACTTTATACACACAATTCTGACTTTATACACACAATTCTGACTTTATATCACACAATTCTGACTTTATTTCACACAATTCTGACTTTATACACACAATTCTGACTTTATACACACAATTCTGACTTTATACACACTTTATACACACAATTCTGACTTTATATCACACAATTCTGACTTTATATCACACAATTCTGACTTTATACACACAATTCTGACTTTATACACACAATTCTGGCTTTATACACACAATTCTGACTTTATACACACAATTCTGACTTTTTATCACACAATTCTGACTTTATACACACAATTCTGACTTTATACACACAATTCTGACTTTATACACACAATTCTGACTTTATACACACTTTATACACACAATTCTGACTTTATATCACACAATTCTGACTTTATACACACAATTCTGACTTTATACACACAATTCTGACTTTATATCACACAATTCTGACTTTATACACACAATTCTGACTTTATATACACAATTCTGACTTTATATCACACAATTCTGACTTTATATCACACAATTCAAATCTGACTATCACACAATTCTGACTTTATACACACAATTCTGACTTTATACACACAATTCTGGCTTTATACACACAATTCTGACTTTATACACACAATTCTGACTTTATATCACACAATTATAATCTGACTATCACACAATTCTGACTTTATACACACAATTCTGACTTTATACACACAATTCTGACTATACACACAATTCTGACTTTTTATCTCACAATTCTGACTTTATATCACACAATTCTGACTTTATACACACAATTCTGACTTTATACACACAATTCTGACTATACACACAATTCTGACTTTTTATCTCACAATTCTGACTTTATATCACACAATTCTGACTTTATACACACAATTCTGACTTTATACACACAATTCTGACTTTATATCACACAATTCTGACTTTATTTCACACAATTCTGACTTTATACACACAATTCTGACTTTATACACACAATTCTGACTTTATACACACTTTATACACACAATTCTGACTTTATATCACACAATTCTGACTTTATATCACACAATTCTGACTTTATACACACAATTCTGACTTTATACACACAATTCTGGCTTTATACACACAATTCTGACTTTATACACACAATTCTGACTTTATACACACTTTATGCACACAATTCTGACTTTATATCACACAATTCTGACTTTGTATCACACAATTCTGACTTTATACACACAATTCTGACTTTATATCACACAATTCAAATCTGACTATCACACAATTCTGACTTTATACACACAATTCTGACTTTATACACACAATTCTGACTTTATACACACAATTCTGGCTTTATACACACAATTCTGACTTTATATCACACAATTCTGACTTTATATCACACAATTGTAATCTGACTATCACACAATTCTGACTTTATACACACAATTCTGACTTTATACACACAATTCTGACTTTTTATCTCACAATTCTGACTTTATATCACACAATTATAATCTGACTATCACACAATTCTGACTTTATACACACAATTCTGACTTTATACACACAATTCTGACTATACACACAATTCTGGCTTTATACACACAATTCTGGCTTTACATCACACAATTCTGACTTTATACACACAATTCTGGCTTTATACACACAATTCTGACTTTATACACACAATTCTGGCTTTATACACACAATTCTGGCTTTACATCACACAATTCAAATATGACTATCACACAATTCTGACTTTATATCACACAATTCTGACTTTATACACACAATTCTGGCTTTATACACACAATTCTGGCTTTATACACACAATTTTGGCTTTATACACACAATTCAAATCTGACTATCACACAATTCTGACTTTATACACACAATTCTGACTTTATACACACAATTCTGGGTTTACATCACACAATTCTGACTTTATACACACAATTCTGGCTTTATACACACAATTCTGGCTTTATACACACAATTCTTACTTTATACACAAAATTCTGACTTTATACACACAAGTCTGGGTTTACATCACACAATTCTGACTTTATACACACAATTCTGACTTTATACACACAATTCTGACTTTATACACAAAATTCTGGCTTTATACACACAATTCTGACTTTATACACACAATTCTGACTTTATACACACAATTCTGGCTTTATACACACAATTCTGACTTTATACACACAATTCTGACTTTATATCACACAATTATAATCTGACTATCACACAATTCTGACTTTATACACACAATTCTGACTTTATACACACAATTCTGACTATACACACAATTCTGACTTTTTATCTCACAATTCTGACTTTATATCACACAATTCTGACTTTATACACACAATTCTGACTTTATACACACAATTCTGACTATACACACAATTCTGACTTTTTATCTCACAATTCTGACTTTATACACACAATTCTGGCTTTATACACACAATTCTGGCTTTATACACACAATTCTTACTTTATACACAAAATTCTGACTTTATACACACAAGTCTGGGTTTACATCACACAATTCTGACTTTATACACACAATTCTGACTTTATACACACAATTCTGACTTTATACACACAATTCTGGCTTTATACACACAACTCTGACTTTATACACACAATTCTGACTTTATACACACAATTCTGGCTTTATACACACAATTCTGACTTTATACACACAATTCTGACTTTATATCACACAATTATAATCTGACTATCACACAATTCTGACTTTATACACACAATTCTGACTTTATACACACAATTCTGACTATACACACAATTCTGACTTTTTATCTCACAATTCTGACTTTATATCACACAATTCTGACTTTATACACACAATTCTGACTTTATACACACAATTCTGACTATACACACAATTCTGACTTTTTATCTCACAATTCTGACTTTATATCACACAATTCTGACTTTATACACACAATTCTGACTTTATACACACAATTCTGACTTTATATCACACAATTCTGACTTTATTTCACACAATTCTGACTTTATACACACAATTCTGACTTTATACACACAATTCTGACTTTATACACACTTTATACACACAATTCTGACTTTATATCACACAATTCTGGCTTTATACACACAATTCTGACTTTATACACACAATTCTGACTTTTTATCACACAATTCTGACTTTATATCACACAATTCTGACTTTATACACACAATTCTGACTTTATACACACAATTCTGGCTTTATACACACAATTCTGACTTTATACACACAATTCTGACTTTTT
Organism: Gobio occitaniae; assembly: GCA_033150135.1. Taxonomy (NCBI): domain Eukaryota; kingdom Metazoa; phylum Chordata; class Actinopteri; order Cypriniformes; family Gobionidae; genus Gobio; species Gobio occitaniae. The sequence continues at coordinate 25,333 of JARQWZ010003990.1, forward strand.
ATCACACAATTCTGACTTTATACACACAATTCTGACTTTATACACACAATTCTGACTTTATACACACTTTATACACACAATTCTGACTTTATATCACACAATTCTGACTTTATACACACAATTCTGACTTTATACACACAATTCTGACTTTATATCACACAATTCTGACTTTATACACACAATTCTGACTTTATATACACAATTCTGACTTTATATCACACAATTCTGACTTTATATCACACAATTCAAATCTGACTATCACACAATTCTGACTTTATACACACAATTCTGACTTTATACACACAATTCTGGCTTTATACACACAATTCTGACTTTATACACACAATTCTGACTTTATATCACACAATTATAATCTGACTATCACACAATTCTGACTTTATACACACAATTCTGACTTTATACACACAATTCTGACTATACACACAATTCTGACTTTTTATCTCACAATTCTGACTTTATATCACACAATTCTGACTTTATACACACAATTCTGACTTTATACACACAATTCTGACTATACACACAATTCTGACTTTTTATCTCACAATTCTGACTTTATATCACACAATTCTGACTTTATACACACAATTCTGACTTTATACACACAATTCTGACTTTATATCACACAATTCTGACTTTATTTCACACAATTCTGACTTTATACACACAATTCTGACTTTATACACACAATTCTGACTTTATACACACTTTATACACACAATTCTGACTTTATATCACACAATTCTGACTTTATACACACAATTCTGACTTTATACACACAATTCTGGCTTTATACACACAATTCTGACTTTATACACACAATTCTGACTTTATACACACTTTATGCACACAATTCTGACTTTATATCACACAATTCTGACTTTGTATCACACAATTCTGACTTTATACACACAATTCTGACTTTATATCACACAATTCAAATCTGACTATCACACAATTCTGACTTTATACACACAATTCTGACTTTATACACACAATTCTGACTTTATACACACAATTCTGGCTTTATACACACAATTCTGACTTTATATCACACAATTCTGACTTTATATCACACAATTATAATCTGACTATCACACAATTCTGACTTTATACACACAATTCTGACTTTATACACACAATTCTGACTTTTTATCTCACAATTCTGACTTTATATCACACAATTATAATCTGACTATCACACAATTCTGACTTTATACACACAATTCTGACTTTATACACACAATTCTGACTATACACACAATTCTGGCTTTATACACACAATTCTGGCTTTACATCACACAATTCTGACTTTATACACACAATTCTGGCTTTATACACACAATTCTGACTTTATACACACAATTCTGGCTTTATACACACAATTCTGGCTTTACATCACACAATTCAAATATGACTATCACACAATTCTGACTTTATATCACACAATTCTGACTTTATACACACAATTCTGGCTTTATACACACAATTCTGGCTTTATACACACAATTTTGGCTTTATACACACAATTCAAATCTGACTATCACACAATTCTGACTTTATACACACAATTCTGACTTTATACACACAATTCTGGGTTTACATCACACAATTCTGACTTTATACACACAATTCTGGCTTTATACACACAATTCTGGCTTTATACACACAATTCTTACTTTATACACAAAATTCTGACTTTATACACACAAGTCTGGGTTTACATCACACAATTCTGACTTTATACACACAATTCTGACTTTATACACACAATTCTGACTTTATACACACAATTCTGGCTTTATACACACAATTCTGACTTTATACACACAATTCTGACTTTATACACACAATTCTGGCTTTATACACACAATTCTGACTTTATACACACAATTCTGACTTTATACACACAATTCTGACTTTATACACACAATTCTGGCTTTATACACACAATTCTGACTTTATACACACAATTCTGACTTTATATCACACAATTATAATCTGACTATCACACAATTCTGACTTTATACACACAATTCTGACTTTATACACACAATTCTGACTATACACACAATTCTGACTTTTTATCTCACAATTCTGACTTTATATCACACAATTCTGACTTTATACACACAATTCTGACTTTATACACACAATTCTGACTATACACACAATTCTGACTTTTTATCTCACAATTCTGACTTTATATCACACAATTCTGACTTTATACACACAATTCTGACTTTATTTCACACAATTCTGACTTTATATCACACAATTCTGACTTTATTTCACACAATTCTGACTTTATACACACAATTCTGACTTTATACACACAATTCTGACTTTATACACACTTTATACACACAATTCTGACTTTATATCACACAATTCTGACTTTATATCACACAATTCTGACTTTATACACACAATTCTGGCTTTATACACACAATTCTGACTTTATACACACAATTCTGACTTTATACACACAATTCTGGCTTTATACACACAATTCTGACTTTATACACACAATTCTGACTTTATATCACACAATTATAATCTGACTATCACACAATTCTGACTTTATACACACAATTCTGACTTTATACACACAATTCTGACTATACACACAATTCTGACTTTTTATCTCACAATTCTGACTTTATATCACACAATTCTGACTTTATACACACAATTCTGACTTTATACACACAATTCTGGCTTTATACACACAATTCTGACTTTATACACACAATTCTGACTTTATACACACAATTCTGGCTTTATACACACAATTCTGGCTTTATACACACAATTCTTACTTTATACACAAAATTCTGACTTTATACACACAAGTCTGGGTTTACATCACACAATTCTGACTTTATACACACAATTCTGACTTTATACACACAATTCTGACTTTATACACACAATTCTGGCTTTATACACACAATTCTGACTTTATACACACAATTCTGACTTTATACACACAATTCTGGCTTTATACACACAATTCTGACTTTATACACACAATTCTGACTTTATATCACACAATTATAATCTGACTATCACACAATTCTGACTTTATACACACAATTCTGACTTTATACACACAATTCTGACTATACACACAATTCTGACTTTTTATCTCACAATTCTGACTTTATATCACACAATTCTGACTTTATACACACAATTCTGACTTTATACACACAATTCTGACTATACACACAATTCTGACTTTTTATCTCACAATTCTGACTTTATATCACACAATTCTGACTTTATACACACAATTCTGACTTTATACACACAATTCTGACTTTATATCACACAATTCTGACTTTATTTCACACAATTCTGACTTTATACACACAATTTTGACTTTATACACACAATTCTGACTTTATACACAATTTATACACACAATTCTGACTTTATATCACACAATTCTGACTTTATATCACACAATTCTGACTTTATACACACAATTCTGACTTTATACACACAATTCTGGCTTTATACACATAATTCTGGCTTTATACACACAATTCTGACTTTATACACACAATTCTGACTTTATACACACAATTCTGACTATACACACAATTCTGACTTTTTATCTCACAATTCTGACTTTATATCACACAATTCTGACTTTATACACACAATTCTGACTTTATACACACAATTCTGACTATACACACAATTCTGACTTTTTATCTCACAATTCTGACTTTATACACACAATTCTGACTTTATATCACACAATTCTGACTTTATTTCACACAATTCTGACTTTATACACACAATTCTGACTTTATACACACAATTCTGACTTTATACACACTTTATACACACAATTCTGACTTTATATCACACAATTCTGACTTTATATCACACAATTCTGACTTTATACACACAATTCTGACTTTATACACACAATTCTGGCTTTATACACACAATTCTGACTTTATACACATAATTCTGACTTTATACACACAATTCTGACTTTATACACACTTTATACACACAATTCTGACTTTATATCACACAATTCTGACTTTGTATCACACAATTCTGACTTTATACACACAATTCTGACTTTATATCACACAATTCAAATCTGACTATCACACAATTCTGACTTTATACACACAATTCTGACTTTATACACACAATTCTGACTTTATACACACAATTCTGGCTTTATACACACAATTCTGACTTTATATCACACAATTCTGACTTTATATCACACAATTATAATCTGACTATCACACAATTCTGACTTTATACACACAATTCTAACTTTATACACACAATTCTGACTTTATACACACAATTCTGACTTTTTATCTCACAATTCTGACTTTTTATCTCACAATTCTGACTTTTTATCACACAATTATAATCTGACTATCACACAATTCTGACTTTTTATCTCACAATTCTGACTTTATATCACACAATTCTGACTTTATACACACAATTCTGACTTTATACACACAATTCTGACTATACACACAATTCTGACTTTTTATCTCACAATTCTGACTTTATATCACACAATTCTGACTTTATACACACAATTCTGACTTTATACACACAATTCTGACTTTATATCACACAATTCTGACTTTATTTCACACAATTCTGACTTTATACACACAATTTTGACTTTATACACACAATTCTGACTTTATACACAATTTATACACACAATTCTGACTTTATATCACACAATTCTGACTTTATATCACACAATTCTGACTTTATACACACAATTCTGACTTTATACACACAATTCTGGCTTTATACACACAATTCTGACTTTATACACACAATTCTGACTTTATACACATAATTCTGGCTTTATACACACAATTCTGACTTTATACACACAATTCTGACTTTATATCACACAATTATAATCTGACTATCACACAATTCTGACTTTATACACACAATTCTGACTTTTTATCTCACAATTCTGACTTTATATCACACAATTCTGACTTTATACACACAATTCTGACTTTATACACACAATTCTGACTATACACACAATTCTGACTTTTTATCTCACAATTCTGACTTTATACACACAATTCTGACTTTATATCACACAATTCTGACTTTATTTCACACAATTCTGACTTTATACACACAATTCTGACTTTATACACACAATTCTGACTTTATACACACTTTATACACACAATTCTGACTTTATATCACACAATTCTGACTTTATATCACACAATTCTGACTTTATACACACAATTCTGACTTTATACACACAATTCTGGCTTTATACACACAATTCTGACTTTATACACATAATTCTGACTTTATACACACAATTCTGACTTTATACACACTTTATACACACAATTCTGACTTTATATCACACAATTCTGACTTTGTATCACACAATTCTGACTTTATACACACAATTCTGACTTTATATCACACAATTCAAATCTGACTATCACACAATTCTGACTTTATACACACAATTCTGACTTTATACACACAATTCTGACTTTATACACACAATTCTGGCTTTATACACACAATTCTGACTTTATATCACACAATTCTGACTTTATATCACACAATTATAATCTGACTATCACACAATTCTGACTTTATACACACAATTCTAACTTTATACACACAATTCTGACTTTATACACACAATTCTGACTTTTTATCTCACAATTCTGACTTTTTATCTCACAATTCTGACTTTTTATCACACAATTATAATCTGACTATCACACAATTCTGACTTTATACACACAATTCTGACTTTATACACACAATTCTGACTATACACACAATTCTGGCTTTATACACACAATTCTGGCTTTACATCACACAATTCTGACTTTATACACACAATTCTGGCTTTATACACACAATTCTGACTTTATACACACAATTCTGGCTTTATACACACAATTCTGGCTTTACATCACACAATTCAAATATGACTATCACACAATTCTGACTTTATATCACACAATTCTGACTTTATACACACAATTCTGGCTTTATACACACAATTCTGATCATCACCATCTCAGCTCATGGATTTCCCTCTCTCCTGATTTCTCCCTCAGTATGGTGATGGAGCCAGGATGGAGTCCGCTGCCTGGAGACCCGCATCCCTACTTCCAGGTGGATTTCCTGGAGCCCACGTGGATTTCTGGTGTGGTGACGCAGGGCAGTGAGCGCATGTGGGGTTACCTCACCAAATACAGGCTGGCTTTCGCATTGGAGGACGGGGATTTCCTGAACTTCACTGAGGCTGGAGACAGAGGCTCTCCTCCACAGGTAATGTGTGGCCTGAGCTCTGAGCTTCAGCTGATGCATCTGTACATCTAGTCAACCGTGATGTTTGTGGCAGATTTTCGAGGTGAGGATGGTCGGGCGGACGCCTGTCACGCGCTGGTTGGACAGACTGGTCAGAGCTCGCTTTCTCCGGATCATTCCTGTAGAGTTTCGGCCCACTTTCTATCTGCGTGTGGAAGTCCTGGGCTGTAGAGGAGGTGAGGCCGGAGACAGCTGGAGAATCAGTCCAGCTCATGGGTCATACCTGAGAATAAACAAGGAAGAAAATTACAACTACTTCTGTTACATTATTTTCATAAAACACATTTAAACACCAAACTTTGATATCATATTATAGTTTTCAATAATTATTATTTTTATATTTTCCTTTTTTAAAGTTTAGTCATTTTGTTTTGTGTTTTTGTCAATTTTTATTACTATAATTTTTTTTTAAATGTATATATATTTAATATAGTTTTCTAATAAATTGTATGAAATAATTATATATATATAATATCATTATTTTTAATATATATTTTAAATTAATAAATAGCCAAATTAATATTACTATGATATATGCATGCAATATAATTTATAAATGAATGCATTTATTAAAATGTGTACATTTTAAATCATATTTTTTCACATTCCAGTAACGAGAAATGTACTTAATTGGCATAATATATAATAAAAAGGCATAATAAATTATAATTAATTGGCATAATAAATAATAATTAATATGCATAATAAATAATAATTAATTGGCATAATAATTAATATGCATAATAAATAATAATTAATTGGCATAATAATTAATTGGCATAATAAATAATAATTAATTGGCATAATAAATAATAATTAATTGGCATCATAAAAAATTATTAATTGGCATAATAAATAATAATTAATTGGCATAATAATTAATAGGCATAATAAATAATAATTAGTTGGCATAATAAATAATAATTAATTGGCATCATAAATAATAATTAATTGGCATAATAATTAATAGGCATAATAAATAATAATTAATTGGCATTATAAAAAATAATGAATAGGCATAATATATAATAATTAATTGGCATAATAAATAATATAAGTATTTTTAGTATATTTATTTTTTAATAAATAAATAGCCAGAATTGATAACACTATGATGTATGCATGCAATATAATTTATAAACAAATGCATTTATTAAAATTTTTACATTTTAAATATTATTTTTCACAATCCAGTAATGAGAAATGTACTTAATTGGCATAATAAATAACATCATTATTTTAAATATTTTTAAAATGAATAACACTATGATCTATGCATGCAATAGAATTTATAAACGAATGCATGTATTAAAATTAATAAATTTTATATTATATTTTTTTCACATTCCAGTAATGAGAAATGTTCTAAATTGGCATTATGAATAATAATTAATAGGCATAATAAATAATATAATTATTTTTTTATATAAATAAATAGCCACATAAATTACACTATGATCTATGCATGCAATATAATTAAAAAAATGAATGCATTTATTAAATTAATACATTTTAAACAATATTTGAATGAGAAATGAAATTAATTGTCATGAAAAATATTTATGGTCCTAAAAAGTGGGCTTCATTTACTTTAAGCGTTACATAATGTATAATATTATGCAGTATATTATATCAGTAACATATATATTTGTTGTTGTCAGATGAGTTGGTCACACCCAGTAGTGAAGTGACCACAGCGCCCCCTGGTGGACCGGGATTACAGAACCACACCGGACCAACAGGACGTCCCGGCTACTATAACTACACATCTGGAGCTCCTGGACTTCACACCAGGAGTCCACAGGACGGCAGCCCAGGCGTGGCTCCGCCCACCCACATCACAACAGCGCCACCTGGTGTCGGGCCGACGGGACAACCGGGCGTCCATATTCTGACCACACCCTACTCCAACAGGACAGGTGCGTGTTTCTGTGCTTGACACCTCAGGTGCTGGTCAGTGGCAAAAGTAAATGTGTATTTTTCTTTTTTCAAGGGTTGTGGGATGCATCTACACCCTATGATGATGAATTACCCAGAGTCCTGTGTGTGGAAGGACAGTTTTCCTGCAGGACGTTCGGCTGTGTGGAAGCTGAGCTGGTGTGTGACGGCCGCGAGGACTGTCCCGACGGATCAGATGAAGACCGCTGTGGTAAAAACAATGCACACGTACTAGAGCCCGACCGATAATGGATTTTTAAGGCTGATACCGATATTTGGTGATTTGAAAATCTGATATTCCGATATATCGGCCGATATATATAACAGAAACGCGTAAAAAAAAACTTTCCCTTACATTAGTTATTCATGAATCTCTAAAATAATATGATAATGCAGTTTAAAAATAAACTTTTTTGTTTTATTGTCACAACAGAACAGAGAAACATAAAAATATATTACAATTCTGATAAATAAAATGTATTAACCCTCTGGGGTTCTTCATTTATGGGTCACACTCAGGACCTCGGGTCAAAAATGACCCGGAGGGCGGGATTAAGATAAAAAAGATTTGAGTAAAATCACTGGAATATTTTTTTGTTCAACAATATTTCTTATTTTATTTTTTGGTGTTTTGAGATAATTTTATGATTTATAATGAATATTTATGCAATAATTATAACCCATTTTTCCCATTGAATATAATACAAAATGTATATATATATATATATATAATTTTTTTTAACGCTGTATTTCATTTTAGAGTCAAGCCTAGGCCTCATGAAAGCAATTTTTTTAATGAGATCGGTGCCATCCGCTGGACACATTGAGCATTTTTATCACGCAATAGCACATTTTTACCACTATAGTGGATCTTGCGTTTTATAAAAATGTTTTTAAAAATAGTAGCTTCATCGGAATGGTCTGAAACTTGGTGACTTTATTGGTACTTGGTATATGAACACCCCAAAATAATTGGGGACAGGATTTGAAAAGTCTAAGTGGTCGTAAAAAAAATGGTCACACTCAGGACCTTCGGGTCAAAAATGACCCCCATAGGAAATGAATGGGAATTAGATTTTTTTGTGCATATAATCTACAAATCAGCCAGGATGCAGAAAAAAAGGACTCAACAGTGAAGCAAAACAGACAAAAAAACTCACACACACACACACAAAAACACACGCGCACACAAATGAACGCGTGCCATTCCAAAAGCTAATTGTGTGTGTGTGTGTGTGTGTGTGTGTGTGTGTGTGTGTGTGTGTGTGTGTGTGTGTGTGTGTGTGTGTGTGTGTGTGTGTGTGTGTGTGTGTGTTTGTGTGTGTTGTGTGTGAGAGAGAGAGAGTTTTTTTGTCTGTTTTAGTGATTCACCCCTTGTCACCAATCCTGTCCCCAATTTTTTTGGGTGTTCATATACCAAGTACCATTAAAATCACCAAGTTTTCGGACCATTCCAAAGAAGCTAAGATTTTTAAAACATTTTATAAAAAGCTTCGGGTCATTTTTGACCCCAAGTACCCCAAAGGCTTAAAAATACAAGCTTAAGATGTGAAACTTAAAGTCCTTTGGATGAAAACACAATAACAAAAACAAAACAAAAAATCTAAGTTACCAGTATTAATAGACGTGGTAAGCTTCATAAATATAACTTTGAGAAAGACTGGAAGTTCAGTTCAGTTCTGATAAATAACAACAGCAAAATATAATATAAGCAACCTGCTTTCTAAAGTGCAGTAAATCCATTATCCGACTCGTTAATGCTGCAACGCACTTTCGTTCACTCCTCGTGTGCATAACTTACAATGCAGGGACTGGAACTACAAATATACTAGTTATAAATACAGTAATCATTACTTTATTTAGGCAGAATAAGTTTGTTGTGATTCCCAAACGCATTAATGTTAGCGCTCTTCCACTGACAGCCATGGCATTAGCTAGCTTTGTGGTTAGCTAAAGTCTATGATAAGACATAATTTCGAAATTACAACGTCATACTGCAAAATATTGTAAAACATACTTTTTCAAAATAACGGGCAGGGAAGAAATGATTCGTCTCATGCTGTGAAACGGTCACGCTATAACTTACTAGTGTGGCACCATGAGAGGTTCAGGATCTTTAACAGAGAAGTTGAATGCTTGCAGACTCAAAAACCATCTAGTTATTCTGCCATTGCTCTCCTTATTCCGTGCCATCCATTGCAGTGGTGCATGGTCTGTTATTAATACAAATCTCCTGCCCAGTAAGTAGTACTTGAGTGTCTCTAGTGCCCATATAACAGCCAGACACTCCTTCTCAATTGTGGCATAATTTTTCTCGTGCTTTGCCAATTTCCTACTGATGTAAAGTACAGGATGTTCCTCACCTTTATGTGTTTGAGAAAGGACTGCTCCTAGACCCACCTCAGAGGCATCATTCTGCACTATGAATTATTTTGTGAAGTCTGGGGATTTCAAGATTGGTCTGGAACACAACATCATCTTTAACTTGGAGAAGGCCTCCTCTGCCTCTTTGCTCCATTTTACCATTCTGGAGTGTCTGTTAGAGGTTAGTTCTGTGATGGGTGCAACCAGACTGGAAAAGTTAGGCACAAACCTCCTATAGTAATTGGCCAGGCCCAGGAAAGACTTTACTTGTTTCTTGGTTTGTGGTCTAGGCCAGTTTTTAATTGCCCCAACTTTGGCTTCTTGAGGTTGTACCGAACCCCTGCCTATTGTGTAGCCCAGATACTCAGTTTCGCTATAGGCAATTTTACATTTTTTGGGGTTTGCAGTCAAGCCCGCCTCTCTGAGGGAATCCAGTACCTTCTGTACCAATTCAAGATGGCTTTCCCAGTCTGAGCTGTGGATAACCACATCATCTAAATAAGCAGCCGCATACCGCTGATGGGGTTGAAGAACACGGTTCATGAGCCTTTGGAAAGTGGCCGGTGCCCCGTGCAGGCCAAAGGGTAAATGAGTATAGTGGTATAGCCCCTCTGGTTTTGCAAAAGCAGTCTTCTCCTTGGAATCTGGAGATAAGGGAACTTGCCAGTAGCCTTTTGTTAGGTCTAATGTTGTAATGAAGCGGGCTTTACCTAGCCTGACAATCAATTCATCAATGTGGGGCATAGGGTATGCATCAAACTTTGATATCTCATTTAATTTCCTAAAGTCGTTGCAGAACCTTACTGTACCGTCTGGCTTGGGGACCATCACAATAGGGCTTGACCATGCACTCTGAGACTCCTCTATGACCCCTAACGCTAACATTTTCTTCACCTCTTCCTTGATGGCTTCTCGTCTGGCCTCTGGGATTCTGTAAGGACGCTGCTGTACAGTTTTTCCCGGGACAGTATGGATCTCATGCTGGATTATTCTAGTATGGCCTGGAACTGGGGAAAACACATTTTTGTTACGATCCACTAGCTCCATCACCTCCTGTCTTTGTTGTGGGTTCAGATCTGGGCTCACCCTGACTTCTTCTCGTGCTGGGTCACTGGGTTTCCTTGGGGAAAGAGAGCACATCATCACGTCTCTAGGGTGCCAGCGTTTTAAGAGGTTGACATGATATTTTTGTTCAGGCTTTCTCTTGCCTGGTTGCCTAACCCTGTAATTTACCTCCCCTACCCTTTCCATGACCTCAAAGGGTCCCTTCCAAGTGGCTAGAAATTTGCACTCTACTGTGGGCACCAGCACTAACACTCGGTCTCCAGGCTGAAATTCTCTTGGCTGAGCTGGGCGGTTATATATAGCTTGCTGCTCCCGTTGTGCTTTCTCCATGTGTTCTCTAACAATAGGGTAAATGGCTGCCATTCTGTCTCTCATTTCCCCCACATGCTCGACAAAAGACCTATGAGGGCAAGGCTGTTCCTCCCACACTTCCTTTGCTATATCCAGCAGACCTCTTGGCTTGTATGGGTACAAAAGTTCAAAAGGGGAGAACCCTGTGGAGGCTTGCAGCACTTCTCTAATTGAGAACAAAAGATAGGGTAAGAGTTGATCTCAGTTTCTGCCATCCTTGTCAATGGTCTTACGAAGCATTTGCTTGAGGGTCTTATTAAAACGTTCTACAAGGCCATCTGTCTGTGGGTGGTACACTGATGTTCTTATCTGCTTTATCTTTAGGAGGGTGCAGAGCTCTTTCATTACTCGAGACATGAATGGGGTCCCCTGGTCTGTAAGAATTTATTTTGGGATACCCACTCTACTACTTATCAGGAATAGTTCCTTGGCAATTTGTTTTGTTGTGGCTTTCCTTAATGGCACCGCATCAGGGTAGCGGGTGGCATAGTCTACCACCACCAAAATATATTGGTGACCCCTGCCGCTCTTTGAGAGTGGCCCCACAGTGTCCATCCCAATCCTCTCAAAGGGGGTTTCGATGATGGGTAGAGGAATCAAGGGACTATGAAAATGAGGCTTTGGAGCTGAATGCTGACACTCCGGACAACTACGGCAGTAATTATCTACTTCCTTATGCACACCAGGCCAAAAGAACCGTTTTAACACTCTTTCTTTGGTTTTTCCACCCCTAAATGTGCCCCCAGCAGATAAGTGTGGGCTAATTGCAGTACTGTGGCCCTATGGGTTTGAGGCACAAGCAACTGCTCTATCGTCTCCTCTCCTTCTTTCTTTATTTGGTAGAGCAACCCTTTCTTGATTGCAAAATATGGGTAGGCTATTGGGAGACCACTGGTAGCTACCCCATCCACTACTCTCACATTTTTTAAAGAATTAATGAACGTTGGGTCATTTAGTTGGGCTGTTCCATACTGGCCTGTTAACATCTGATGCCCTGGCACTTCTGGACCGCTCTCACTTCCTAGGGTTGACCCCGGCTCCTCAGACTGTATCTGTACCCTCCTCTGGGTGATGGGCTGTTGTGGTGGCTCATCTGCTTGTTCTGAAGCAGACTCTGTCTCTTCTGGGTTGTCTCCCCCATCCGTCCATGTTTGCACTGGAAGGCAATGGTGTATTAGACTTTGAACATTTTGATTTACATGATTTATTATCTTTTGTCTACTTTTACCCCGGAGCCGCTCTGGTTCTCTTGTTCTCCTTGTTTTGTACATCTTGCCACAACATGTGAAACACAGGGCAATCTCGACCAATCAGTACCTGTACCGGCAGGGAATCCACCACCCCAGCTCGAATTTCATACTTCCCTTTAGTTGTGACTAGTGTTACTGCAGATGTGTGGGTATGTGCAGGTATCCCCATGTACACACGAAACTGGAACTGGGTTTTCTGGTGAGACTTGCTTTGGGTTGACCAATGATTTGTGAACTAGGGTAATCATGCTTCCAGAGTCTAATAATGCCTCTACATCTTGGCTATTGACTGATACAGGACACGTCATGGCTTGGAACGCAGAGGTCCCCAATAAGGCAGCAAAGAGGTTATTTTTCAAGCCACTTGAACTCTCTGCTGTTGGCATAGGCTCATCTGCCTGATTACACTGCCACGAAATGTGTCCTACTTCCCCACACTTGTAACACGTTCTCAGTTTATACAACGTGCTTTCAACTGGGGATTCTTGCTGACTGGGCCTTCTCCCCTGTGGACTAGCCCACCTAGGGGTAGGGGCTCTAGGGGATAACTTTTGTTGGGGCTGTGCACTGATTGGGAACCGTGTGTTCAGCATGTCTGCACTGGCTTGGAATCTTTCGACAGCTTCTATCATTTCTTGGGGTGAACTTGGGTTATTCTGACAGACAAATCGTTTGGCTTCAAGGGGTAAGGCTTTCACAAACCTGTCCAACACCAAGGAATCAATAACCTCTGATGCGGAGCGCCTATCGGGCTCTAATCACTTCTTAGCAAGGCGCATTAACTCATGCATCTGTGTACGTGGTGGCTGTTCCTTCTTGAAGCACCATGCATGGAACCTTTGTGCCCTCCCAAACTCTGTAAAGCCACTACGACTTAATATTTCTTTCTTTAAGGAGTCATAACTATTGGCCAGTGTAGGATCTAGATCTAGGAATGCCTTCTGTGACTCTCCAGATAAAAATGGTGCCAATATTTTGGCCCATTGATCTTTTGGCCATTTTTCTCAAACAGCAGTGCTTTCAAAGGCATGCAGGTAAGCTTCAACATCATCATTCTCTCCCATTTTAGGAATAAAGTCACTAGCCCGTATCCTGCTAACATCTTGGGCTCGTTTCAGTTCCAATTCTTTAACTTTAAGGTTATTAGCCCTCTTTTGTTCCTCCTGTAAAGCCGCTTGGATTTGGTGCTGGATTTTACTACTTTCTATCATTGTTTTCCATTTCAAGTCTTTCCTGATCAAGTCTTCCATTTTACCATCAATTGACTGTACTTAGCTTAGAAAACAGGCCGGTAAGGTCCTCCACTTCACTCTGGAACATCAGCAGTCATCCACATGTTCCCGCATTCTCCACCATATGTGGCACCATGAGAGGTTCAGGATCTTTGACTTGTGTAGTTGCCCAGAAAAACACCACTTCAACAGTCTCTTCAGTATGCAGGTGTGTATTTTTTAATCATTAAACAAAAATAGTATCAACTTAAATATCTTCAGCTCACAACAAACAACTTAGTCTTTCCTTGGCTCACGATCGACTCCCCTCACAGCCACAAACCTCCAGTTATATCCTGTTCCTGGTCTGATTAGCTGCTGCAGCTGCTCTCTCAGGCAGCCTGGGTTTTGTAGTCCTTAACAGGCAGCCATCTTGTCTCCTAGTGTAGTTCTTACAAGATGCCCTCTTGGTCCAGCCATCTTAGAGCAATGTATCTGCCTTCTAAAACACGCCCTCTTATGATGCCACACTAGCTAATTCTGTTTCACTCTTGGCTTACATGTAACAGCAAAACTGGACTTGGCAAAACTGGAATTTCGTCATGCTTATTTGAGTTAAGAGAACTGATGGGGATGCACTTTTCAATGTTATATAAGCAATGTACATGTCTCGTGCCAGCTTACCATGCACTTCATGGATGATCTCAGTTGTGTTGTGAATGCGGCGCAGCATGACTCTGGGTCAGCTGGAGTTGCCAGCCGGCACGTTGTAGAGAGCCCTCTGGTGGACAAACTATGAAGCGCCAACACTCATAATGTGGTTGAGTGGTGTTTCTTCCGTTTTTTTTATTTATTTTTTATATCGGCCATCATAAATGCCGATACCTATAGTTTGGAAAATGCCTGATATCGGCCTCTCGGATATCTCGGATAAGGGACCTCTCTCTCCTCAGACACACGAGTATCACTGACCTCTCTCTCCTCAGACTCATGAGTATCACTGTCCTCTCTCTCCTCAGACACACGAGTATCACTGACCTCTCTCTCCTCAGACACACAAGTATCACTGACCTCTCTCTCCTCAGACACACAAGTATCACTGACCTCTCTCTCCTCAGACACACGAGTATCACTGACCTCTCTCTCCTCAGACACATGAGTATCACTGTCCTCTCTCTCCTCAGACTCATGAGTATCACTGACCTCTCTCTCCTCAGACACACGAGTATCACTGACCTCTCTCTCCTCAGACACATGAGTATCACTGACCTCTCTCTCCTCAGACTCATGAGTATCACTGACCTCTCTCTCCTCAGACACATTAGTATCACTGACCTCTCTCTCCTCAGACTCATGAGTATCACTGTCCTCTCTCTCCTCAGAAACATGAGTATCACTGACCTCTCTCTCCTCAGACTCATGAGTATCACTGTCCTCTCTCTCCTCAGACTCATGAGTATCACTGTCCTCTCTCTCCTCAGACTCATGAGTATCACTGTCCTCTCTCTCCTCAGACTCATGAGTATCACTGTCCTCTCTCTCCTCAGACTCATGAGTATCACTGTCCTCTCTCTCCTCAGACTCATGAGTATCACTGACCTCTCTCTCCTCAGACTCATGAGTATCACTGTCCTCTCTCTCCTCAGACTCATGAGTATCACTGACCTCTCTCTCCTCAGACTCATGAGTATCACTGTCCTCTCTCTCCTCAGACTCATGAGTATCACTGTCCTCTCTCTCCTCAGACACATGAGTATCACTGACCTCTCTCTCCTCAGACTCATGAGTATCACTGTCCTCTCTCTCCTCAGACTCATGAGTATCACTGTCCTCTCTCTCCTCAGACTCATGAGTATCACTGTCCTCTCTCTCCTCAGACTCATGAGTATCACTGTCCTCTCTCTCCTCAGACTCATGAGTATCACTGACCTCTCTCTCCTCAGACTCATGAGTATCACTGTCCTCTCTCTCCTCAGACTCATGAGTATCACTGTCCTCTCTCTCCTCAGACTCATGAGTATCACTGTCCTCTCTCTCCTCAAACACATGAGTATCACTGTCCTCTCTCTCCTCAAACACATGAGTATCACTGACCTCTCTCTCCTCAAACACATGAGTATCACTAACCTCTCTCTCCTCAAACACATGAGTATCACTGTCCTCTCTCTCCTCAGACTCATGAGTATCACTGACCTCTCTCTCCTCAAACACATGAGTATCACTGTCCTCTCTCTCCTCAGACTCATGAGTATCACTGACCTCTCTCTCCTCAGACACATGAGTATCACTGACCTCTCTCTCCTCAGACACATGAGTATCACTGACCTCTCTCTCCTCAGACACATGAGTATCACTGACCTCTCTCTCCTCAGACTCATGAGTATCACTGACCTCTCTCTCCTCAGACACATGAGTATCACTGTCCTCTCTCTCCTCAAACACATGAGTATCACTGACCTCTCTCTCCTCAGGACACATGAGTATCACTGACCTCTCTCTCCTCAAACACATGAGTATCACTGTCCTCTCTCTCCTCAAACACATGAGTATGACTGACCTCTCTCTCCTCAAACACATGAGTATCACTGACCTCTCTCTCCTCAAACACATGAGTATCACTGTCCTCTCTCTCCTCAGACTCATGAGTATCACTGACCTCTCTCTCCTCAAACACATGAGTATCACTGTCCTCTCTCTCCTCAGACTCATGAGTATCACTGACCTCTCTCTCCTCAGACACATGAGTATCACTGACCTCTCTCTCCTCAGACACATGAGTATCACTGACCTCTCTCTCCTCAGACACATGAGTATCACTGACCTCTCTCTCCTCAGACTCATGAGTATCACTGACCTCTCTCTCCTCAGACTCATGAGTATCACTGACCTCTCTCTCCTCAGACACATGAGTATCACTGACCTCTCTCTCCTCAGACTCATGAGTATCACTGACCTCTCTCTCCTCAGACTCATGAGTATCACTGACCTCTCTTTCCTCAGACACATGAGTATCACTGACCTCTCTCTCCTCAGACACATGAGTATCACTGTCCTCTCTCTCCTCAGACACATTAGTATCACTGTCCTCTCTCTCCTCAGACACATGAGTATCACTGACCTCTCTCTCCTCAGACACATGAGTATCACTGACCTCTCTATCCTCAGACTCATGAGTATCACTGACCTCTCTCTCCTCAGACACACGAGTATCACTGACCTCTCTCTCCTCAGACACATGAGTATCACTGACCTCTCTCTCCTCAGACTCATGAGTATCACTGCCCTCTCTCTCCTCAGACACACGAGTATCACTGACCTCTCTCTCCTCAGACACATGAGTATCACTGTCCTCTCTCTCCTCAGACTCATGAGTATCACTGACCTCTCTCTCCTCAGACACATGAGTATCACTGTCCTCTCTCTCCTCAGACTCATGAGTATCACTGTCCTCTCTCTCCTCAGACTCATGAGTATCACTGACCTCTCTCTCCTCAGACACATGAGTATCACTGACCTCTCTCTCCTCAGACTCATGAGTATCACTGACCTCTCTCTCCTCAGACTCATGAGTATCACTGACCTCTCTCTCCTCAGACACATGAGTATCACTGACCTCTCTCTCCTCAGACTCATGAGTATCACTGACCTCTCTCTCCTCAGACACATGAGTATCACTGACCTCTCTCTCCTCAGACTCATGAGTATCACTGACCTCTCTCTCCTCAGACTCATGAGTATCACTGACCTCTCTCTCCTCAGACACATGAGTATCACTGACCTCTCTCTCCTCAGACTCATGAGTATCACTGCCCTCTCTCTCCTCAGACACATGAGTATCACTGACCTCTCTCTCCTCAGACACATGAGTATCACTGACCTCTCTCTCCTCAGACACATGAGTATCACTGACCTCTCTCTCCTCAGACACATGAGTATCACTGACCTCTCTCTCCTCAGACTCATGAGTATCACTGACCTCTCTCTCCTCAGACTCATGAGTATCACTGACCTCTCTCTCCTCAGACACATGAGTATCACTGACCTCTCTCTCCTCAGACACATGAGTATCACTGACCTCTCTCTCCTCAGACTCATGAGTATCACTGACCTCTCTCTCTCCTCAGACTCATGAGTATCACTGTCCTCTCTCTCCTCAGACACATGAGTATCACTGACCTCTCTCTCCTCAGACACATGAGTATCACTGACCTCTCTCTCCTCAGACACATGAGTATCACTGTCCTCTCTCTGTCCTCAGGGTCGGTCACCCCCTCTCAGCGCCCCCTGGTGCCCAAACTCTGCTCCTCCAAACAGTTCAGCTGCTGGAGCGGCGAGTGTGTGAGCTCAGAGAAGAGATGTGATCTCCACAGAGACTGTGCCGACGGCTCGGATGAGAACGACTGCTGTGAGTACAGGAACAGATCTCAGGTCAGATTCAGGTCAGGTGGATTGTGGGATTGAGAGAGGTCTGTGTGTGTTCCCCAGTCGACTGCGTTCTGTCTCCCTGGACGTCCTGGAGTCAGTGCACCGTGTCCTGTGGTCTGGGCTCGCTTTTCCGGCAGAGGAACATCCTGAGAGACGCCCGGCCGGGGGGGTCCTGCGGCGGAGCCCAGTTCGACAGCTGGCCGTGTTTCCTGCGCGCCTGTCCAGGTACGAGCAGACCATAACCAGGGTTCCCACGCTTCTTAAAGTACTTCAGACACATGGATTCAAGGCCTGGAAAGTACTTGAAAACAAACATAGGTCCTTGAAAGTGCTTGAATGAAGCATGAACTGCATTTTGTTAAAGGGATAGTTCACCCAAAAATGAAAATTTGAAGTTTTTCTGCTTACCCCCAAGGCATCCAAGATGTAGGTGTCTTCGTTTCTTCAGTAGAACACAAATGAAGATTTTTAACTCAAACCGTTGCTGTGTGTCACTCATATAATGCTTCTCAATGGAGACGAATTCTATTAGAGTAAAAAAAACATGGACAGACAACTTCAAATTAAACCCCGCGGCTCGTGACGACACATTGATGTCTTAAGACACGAAACGATCGGTTTCTGAGAGAAACCCAACGGTATTTATGCAAATATATCACCTCATATCAGACGAACGCTTCAGCTCTGCAGACTGCCATCACTTCCTGTGAGTGAGGTCAAAATAGTGGCCGGGTCATAGATATATACGTAGATACCTCATTCGAGCGATCCACGCCATGATCCACGCAGGCACTAATGAGGAATCTATGTATATATCTATGACCCGGCCGCTATTTTGACCTCGCTCACAGGAAGTGATGGCAGTCTGGAGAGCTGAAGCGTTCATCTGATATGAGGTGATATATTTGCATAAATACCGCTGGGTTTCTCTCAGAAACTGAACGTTTCGTGTCTTAAGACATCAATGTGTCGTCACGAGCCACGGGTTTAATTTGAAGTTGTCTGTTCATTTTTTTTTTTACTCTAATAGAATTTGTCTCCATTGACAAGCATTATATCTGCCCCAGACCCCCTAAAAAATGTGTGATTAACCTTTAAAGCATATGAAACTGGCTGGAGGCTTCGACTTCGTTCCGTCTTTTAATCAGCGTGTTCGTCAATCCGCAGTGGCGCAGCGCACGTCAGAAGCAGAGGTGTGTGCGTTCATCTGAGCCTCATTGGTCCGTCATCGCTCGTCAATGTCAAAATATTCGAGAAAACCAATCAAATCAAAAACAATTGTACATTTTTCCTAATTGGAAATTGTATTTTAGTTGTTAGTATATGTGTATATAGCGTTACTGCATTAATGATAGACACAGGTACAGTAGGTATTTGATATATTGGCAGTAACACACACACCTTTATCGTATTTATTGTGCTTGATTGAAAATAAAAGATGCTTTAAAAAGTCCTTGAATCTGGCGTTGATGAAAGAGTGGGAACCCTGATAACACACTGTAACACACACTGCATTGGTGTCCTCTGTCTCAGTGGACGGTCAGTGGTCCGAGTGGACCCCGTGGTCAGGCTGTGGCGTCCCGTGTGGTGGAGGACTGATGGTGAGGAACAGGACCTGCTCCAACCCTCCGCCCAAGAACGGCGGGAGAGACTGTGACGGGATGAGCAGACAAACACACGCGTGTCACACGCAGTCCTGCGGGCCGGACACACACACGCAGAGCGGTGAGCGCTGCTCCGATCATCTCACAGCAGGTTTACATCTGTAGATCTCTGAGCTGAGCTGAGCTGTTTCCTTCAGGATGCACCGGAGGAATGATCCTGGTGAAGGAGTCCGACTGTGTGGCTGGAAACATGGACGCCTGTCCATGTGACCTGCTCTGACCTCCATTTCTGAGAGGAACTGCACATTAAACTGCACTACAGGTCAGATCATACTCTAACATCATTTATTACAGTTCAAATCATAATCATTTATACTATCAATTATTTAATAATATTTAATGTATTAATTTTTATATATTTTATAATAATAACAATAATATAAATAATTAACAAGCTATAATTAATTTTGAATTAAATTATTTTAATAATATATTACATTCATTTAAATACATTCATTTACATTCAGTTAAATTCTTAATTAATGCATCATTTTAATAATAATAAATACTTGTTTTATTATAGTAATTATATAATAATAAAATAATTAACAAAATTGTATTATACATTTTAAATATTTACATTTATTAAATGGTTTTTAAAATTGTAAATAGTATTATTTATTACAATTACACATTCATATTTACATAACAATAAATAGTGAACTATTACAGTAATTAATAATAATAGTTCATTAAATGTTATTCAAATAATACTACTAATAATAACAATTATATATACAATTTGAAAATGAAATAATTAAGATTAATAATTGATAATTACAATTGTATAGATTATTTTAATCATATATTACATTCATTTGAAAAGGAAAATTCTTAATTATTTTATTGTATCATTTTAATAATAATAATAAAATAATTGTTTATTATAGTAATTATATAATAATAAAATAATTAACAAAATTGTATTATTAATTTTAAATATTTACATTTATCAAATGTTTTTAAAATTTTAAATAGTATGATTTATTTACAATTACACATTCCTATTTACATAACAATAAATATTGAATTATTACAGTAATTAATAATAATAGTTTATTAAATGTTATTAAAATAATACTACTAATAATAACAATTATATATACAATTTGAAAATGAAATAATTCATTAGTAATAATTCATATTATTTAATATTTTTTATTAAATTATTTTAATCATATATTGCATTCATTTGAAAAGGAAATTCTTTTCAATAATAATAAATAATTGTTTATTATAGCTGTTATATAATAAAAATAATTAATGCATTAAATATTTACATGTATTAAATGTTATAAAAATTTTAAATAGTATTATTTATTCCAATTACACAGTTGTATTTAAATAACAATAAATAGTGAATTATTACAGTAATTAATAATGATAGTTTATTAAATGTTATTAAAATAATAAAATAGTATTACAATTATTATAATGTAATATATATACGTGTGTGTTAGTTAAATACATTTATTTAACAATTTAATTAGTTATTTTTATTGTAGCGTTTTTAATAATAATAAATAATTATTGCATAGAGAAAGCCCAAAAAGGGAAGTTGTATATGGATTAACTGTGTGTGTGTGTGTGTGTGTTTGATTGGTTGGTTAGGATGTTATTGTCCTCCTGGGCTCTTCCTGCAAGATGGACGCTGTGTGAATGCCAGTAAATGTGAGTGTCCGTGGGACGGTTCGGTCATCCGGCCTGGACAGGAAGTCAGTAACAGCAGCTGCAGCTCATGGTCAGTAGATTTTCACGCATAAGCGGTTCTTCTGATTATATGGCCGTGTCATACTGGAACTGTTTATCCAATCATGCAGCGTGTGTAGAGATGGGCGTGTCACTTGCGATGAATCCAGCTGTGTCCGCTCGCTGTGATTGGTCGGCCTGGTCTTCATGGACGTCATGTGACAGCAGCTGTGGGACGGGAATCCAGCACCGCTACAGGTGGGACTGGACTCCATTTACTGAAGTTATATTCTTTGGGATTTGATTCTAGTCATTCTTTGTGTGAATATACACTCACCTAAAGGATTATTAGGAACACATACTAATACTGTGTTTGACCCCCTTTCGCCTTCAGAACTGCCTTAATTCTACGTGGCCATTGGTTCAACAAGGTGCTGAAAGCATTCTTTAGAAATGTTGGCCCATATTGATAGGAGAGCATCTGCAGGTGATGGAGATTTGTGGGATGCACATCCAGGGCACGAAGCTCCCGTTCCACCACATCCCAAAGATGCTCTATTGGGTTGAGATCTGGAGGACTGTGGCGGCCATTTTAGTCCAGTGAAACTCATTGTCATGTTCAAGAAACCAATTTGAAATGATTGGAGCTTTGTGACGGTGCATTATCCTGCTGGAAGTAGCCATCAGAGGATGGGGACATGGTGCTCATAAAGGGATGGACCATGGGCAGAAACAATGCTCAGGTAGGCCGTGGCATTTAAAACCATGCCCAATTGGCACTAAGGGGCCTAAAGTGTGCCAAGAAAACATCCCCCACACCATTACACCACCACCACCAGCCTGCACAGTGGGGAAACAAGGCATGATGGATCCATGTTCTCATTCTGTTTACGCCAAATTCTGACTCTACCATCTGAATGTCTCAACAGAAATCCAGACTCATCAGACCAGGCAACATTTTTCCAGTCTTCAACTGTCCAATTTTTGGTGAACTGGTGCAAATTGTCGCCTCTTTTTCCTATTTGTAGTGGAGATGAGTGGTACCCGGTGGGGTCTTCTGCTGTTGTAGCCCATCCGCCTCAAGGTTGTGTGTGTTGTGGCTTCACAAATGCTTTGCTGCAGACCTCGGTTGTAACGAGTGGTTATTTCAGTCAAAGTTGCTCTTCTATCAGCTTGAATCAGTCGGCTCATTCTCCTCTGACCTCTAGCATCAACAAGGCATTTTCTCCCACAGGACGGCCGCATACTGGATGTGTTTCCCTTTTCACACCATTCTTTGTAAACCCTAGAAATGGTTGTTCGTGAAAATCCCAGTAACTGAGCAGATTGTGAAATACTCAGACCGGCCCGTCTGGCACCAACAACCATGCCACGCTCAAAATAGCTTAAATCCCCTTTCTTTCCCATTCTGACATTCAGTGTGGAGTTCAGGAGATTGTCTTGACCAGGACCACACCCCTAAATGCATTGAAGCAACTGCCATGTGATTGGTTGATTAGATAATTGCATTAATGAGAAATTGAACAGGTGTTCCTAATAATCCTTTAGGTGAGTGTATTTTTTAAATGACTAAACACACTAAAGATAACCCTGATAACCCTGAAAGTGCCCTGTGTGTCCTCAGGTCTCCTCTGAGCCCGATGGGAGCGCCGCGGGTCGAGCCGTGTGCCGGAGACTCCACTGAAGCGCGCCGCTGCTACAGGCCCTGCTCAGACGGTGAGATGTGTGTGTGTGTGTGTGTGTGTGAGTGTGTGTGTGAGGGCAGCTGTAGGACAGAGACTGACTGTGACCCCTGCAGGCCCTGAGGGCGTGTCCTGGAGCCAGTGGACACTGTGGTCCGACTGCAGTAAGACCTGCTTCCATCATGTGGACGCTGTGGGCCTGAGGCGGCGCTTCAGGAGCTGTAATCACACGGACACCAGCGCCCCCTGTGGAGGAGACGCGGAAGAGCACGAGCCCTGCAACACACTCCACTGCCCCGGTACACACACCTCAACACACACTCAGAGACGACACACTCCACTGCCCCGGTACACACACCTCAACACACACTCAGAGACGACACACTCCACTGCCCCGGTACACACACCTCATCACACACTCAGAGACGACACACTCCACTGCCCCGGTACACACACCTCAACACACACTCAGAGACGACACACTCCACTGCCCCGGTACACACACCTCAACACACACTCAGAGACGACACACTCCACTGCCCCGGTACACACACCTCAACACACACTCAGAGACGACACACTCCACTGCCCCGGTACACACACCTCATCACACACTCAGAGACTACACACTCCACTGCCCCGTTACACACACCTCATCACACACTCAGAGACGACACACTCCACTGCCCCGGTACACACACCTCAACACACACTCAGAGACGACACACTCCACTGCCCCGGTACACACACCTCATCACACACTCAGAGACGACACACTCCACTGCCCCGGTACACACACCTCAACACACACTCAGAGACGACACACTCCACTGCCCCGGTACACACACCTCAACACACACTCAGGGACTACACACTCCACTGCCCCGGTACACACACCTCAACACACACTCAGAGACTACACACTCCACTGCCCCGGTACACACACCTCAACACACACTCAGAGACAACACACTCCACTGCCCCGGTACACACACCTCAACACACACTCAGAGACGACACACTCCACTGCCCCGGTACACACACCTCATCACACACTCAGAGACGACACACTCCACTGCCCCGGTACACACACCTCAACACACACTCAGAGACGACACACTCCACTGCCCCGGTACACACACCGCATCACACACTCAGAGACGACACACTCCACTGCCCCGGTACACACACCTCAACACACACTCAGAGACGACGCACTCCACTGCCCCGGTACACACACCTCAACACACACTCAGAGACGACGCACTCCACTGCCCCGGTACACACACCTCAACACACACTCAGAGATGACACACTCCACGGCCCAGGTACACACACCTCAACACACACTCAGAGACGACACACTCCACTGCCCCGGTACACACACCTCAACACACACTCAGAGACGACACACTCCACTGCCCCGGTACACACACCTCATCACACACTCAGAGACGACACACTCCACTGCCCCGGTACACACACCTCAACACACACTCAGAGACGACACACTCCACTGCCCCGGTACACACACCTGATCACACACTCAGAGACAACACACTCCACTGCCCCGGTACACACACCTCAACACACACTCAGAGACGACACACTCCACTGCCCCGGTACACACAACTCAACACACACTCAGAGACGACACACTCCACTGCCCCGGTACACACACCTCAACACACACTCAGAGACGACACACTCCACTGCCCCGGTACACACACCTCAACACACACTCAGAGACGACACACTCCACTGCCCCGGTACACACACCTGATCACACACTCAGAGACGACACACTCCACTGCCCCGGTACACACACCTCAACACACACTCAGAGACAACACACTCCACTGCCCCGGTACACACACCTCATCACACACTCAGAGACAACACACTCCACTGCCCCGGTACACACACCTCAACACACACTCAGAGACAACACACTCCACTGCCCCGGTACACACACTTCAACACACACTCAGAGACGACACACTCCACTGCCCCGGTACACACACCTCAACACACACTCAGAGACGACACACTCCACTGCCCCGGTACACACACCTCATCACACACTCAGAGACAACACACTCCACTGCCCCGGTACACACACCTCAACACACACTCAGAGACAACACACTCCACTGCCCCGGTACACACACCTCAACACACACTCAGAGACAACACACTCCACTGCCCCGGTACACACACCTGATCACACACTCAGAGACGACACACTCCACTGCCCCGGTACACACACCTCAACACACACTCAGAGACAACACACTCCACTGCCCCGGTACACACACCTTATCACACACTCAGAGACAACACACTCCACTGCCCCGGTACACACACCTCAACACACACTCAGAGACAACACACTCCACTGCCCCGGTACACACACCTCAACACACACTCAGAGACAACACACTCCACTGCCCCGGTACACACACCTCAACACACACTCAGAGACAACACACTCCACTGCCCCGGTACACACACCTGATCACACACTCAGAGACGACACACTCCACTGCCCCGGTACACACACCTCAACACACACTCAGAGACAACACACTCCACTGCCCCGGTACACACACCTCATCACACACTCAGAGACGACACACTCCACTGCCCCGGTACACACACCTCAACACACACTCAGAGACGACACACTCCACTGCCCTGGTACACACACCTCAACACACACTCAGAGACGACACACTCCACTGCCCCGGTACACACACCTCAACACACACTCAGAGACGACACACTCCACTGCCCCGGTACACACACCTCAACACACACTCAGAGACGACACACTCCACTGCCCCGGTACACACACCTGATCACACACTCAGAGACGACACACTCCACTGCCCCGGTACACACACCTCAACACCCACTCAGAGACGACACACTCCACTGCCCCGGTACACACACCTCAACACACACTCAGAGACGACACACTCCACTGCCCCGGTACACACACCTCAACACACACTCAGAGACGACACACTCCACTGCCCCGGTACACACACCTGATCACACACTCAGAGACGACACACTCCACTGCCCCGGTACACACACCTCAACACACACTCAGAGA
>JARQWZ010003990.1:57500-62500 GCA_033150135.1 Gobio occitaniae
TCCCCATTCTTCAGCTGAAGCTTCACGTTTTACTGCCTTTATCCACTTTTGTCTCTCGTTTTTTTGGGTCGACAGCTTATAAAAACATATTTCTCTGTTGTTTAGCTTGTTTGCTGTACACTTTGTCACATATCAGCTTTTAGACATTGTTCTGTTTTTTGTTATAAGTCTGAAATGACAAGGATGCGCTTCACACAATGCAAAGTCAATGGAGAGCGTTGGATTGTTTCCAAACAGTTTGAAAATCGGTAGAAAATTGAGCAAGTTATGGTTATTTAAAAAGTACACTCACCATTAAAACACGAGTGAGCGAGCTGACTGTGACAAGATGGCCGCCAGGTGCAGACTCTTATAAGTTTGTTATACAAACGTCAGAGATGTAGTTCTGACACTGCATACTTATGAATAATTATTCATAATTTGTTCAAGCATCCATAAGTATAGCCACGTTAATAACGTTTGTAAGAAACCAAACCATTTTTAAATCCGTCCAGATTTCAGCGAGATAAGAGTATTTGTGTTCAGATCAGGAGCCTTACATCAGGAGCCCGCCAGAAAGCTCGCCTGTGACAAGATGGCCGCCAGAAAGCTGGCCTGTGACAAGATGGCCGCCAGTGATGACATTAGAGACTCGGCCATAAGACATCTAGCCTTTATTATGTATATCTATGAGTGAGATGGCCAGCAATGATGCATTAAACTGATTTATAATGTGTTCATCACTGATAATAATCATAAATGTGTGTTGATCATCAGATCCTCATATGAGATGATCAGTGAAGGGTCATGTGACTCTGAAGACTGGAGTAATGATGATTTGATCACAGGAATAAATCACACTTTACTATATATTCACATAGAGAACAGATGATCTACATTATAATAATAATTCACTGTTTTACTGTATTTATGATCAAATAAATGAACTCAAAAACTTTTCATTTTCCCCAACCCAAAACTTTTTAACAGTAGTGTGCACAAATGTGTAGAAATATAAAATATAAATATACTAATATTTTAAAGGGACTAAGATTTTTCACATTTAAAAAAAAATACATTTAAGTCATTCTCAGTGCTGTCAAAATAAAAGTCCCACTTCCAACACATCAGATGCCAATAATTAAAGTGACTTAAAATATTTATATGTATAAGATTAAAAATTTTCATATTTAAAAAAAAAATATATATATATATATGCTGTCCAACACATCAACTGATTAGAAAAAATTAGAAAATACCAAATATCAGCCGTTAAATCCTTTATATTTTTAAAATATATAATTTGTCCATATTACTATGAATTATAAAATTCAAGATTTATTATATAAACTATAATAGTATATAAATAATACCAAAAAACACGTTTATAAATAGAAAATCATTTATGTATTATTTTAATAATACATCATTATTATAATATTGATAATATTTATTACAATAATAAAAACTCAATAATTATTATAGTCATTTGAAAAGAGAGTAATTATGCTATTAATGCTATTATTTATTTAATCATATTTAATTCATAATTATATATGTATTATAGTGTTCATAATAATAATAATTATTATTAAAAATATATTATAGAATTGAAAATATGTTTATTTTAAAATGTATTTGGCGTTCTCAGTCCCACACACAACACATCAGATGCCATGTGATATATCTTTATATTTTTAATAAATATCATTTTTTCATATTACTATGAAAGATAAAGGGCATATAATCATTGATGTGAAAAAATGTAGTTTTGGATGAATTATAATGTCGCACTGCAGGACACGGCTTTGATTACCCATGTGACTTTTCAACATAGTCCCTCCTGTTATTAATGCCTGATGATGTGAGCGTGTTGTGTTTCCTGACAGCACGTGTGTTGATGGAGAGATGCATTGTGGGACAGCGCCCTGCCCTGGTCAGTGTGACGCATCACATCCTCTTCTCTCTTCTCTTCTCCTTCACACTTCTATTATTGGTCCTTATGCATTCTGCTCTCAGTAGTTTGTGTACTTTGACTCCTGCAGTGGATTGTGGGTGGAGTGAGTGGACGGCCTGGAGCGCGTGCAGTCGCACATGTGACGTGGGCATCAGGCGGCGCTATCGTTCAGCAACCAATCCCGCGCCAGCGTTTGGAGGGCGTGTGTGTGAGGGCGAGCGCATCGGACTGGACACCTGCAGCGTTAAACCGTGCTTCGGTACACTGATCACATGACATCAGGACTTTCTGAAACTGTTAAAGGATTAGTTCACTTTTAAATAAGCTTTTGCTGATAATTTACTCACCCCCCATGTCATCCAAGATGTCCATGTCTTTCTTTCTGCAGTCCAAAAGAAATGAAGGTTTTGGATGAAAACAGTCCAGGGGTTTCCTCCATATAATGGACTTCAATGGGCTCCAAACAGTTCAAGGTCAAAATGACAGTTTCAGTTTCAGTACCTGTTCTCAGAGGAACGTGATCGTCTCTGAGCTCCGCCATAACTTCCGCTAAGTGAGGTCAAATTAGATCGTGGTCATAGATATATCGATCGTAGATGCCTCATTCTACTGATCCGTGCAGGCACTAATGAGGCATCTACGTATACATCTATGACCACACTCGTATTTTGACCTCACTTAGCGGAAGTTATGGCGGAGCTCAGAGATGATCACGTTCGTCTGATAAGAGGTAAAATAATAGCATAAATACTGCTGGGTTTCTCACAGAAACTGATGGTTCCGCTAGATCAGACCCTTATTCATCATCTGGTGTCGTTTAAAGCTGCACTGAAACTGTCATTTGGACCTTGAAACCGTTTGGAGCCCATTGAAGTCCATTATATGGAGAAAAACCCTGGACTGTTTTCATCCAAAACCTTCATTTCTTTTCGACTGCAGAAAGAAACATGGACATCTTGGATGACATGGGGGTGAGGAAATTATCAGCAAAAGTTTATTTAAAAGTGAAACTAATCTTTTAAGAGTTATACACCGATCAGGCAT
Organism: Gobio occitaniae; assembly: GCA_033150135.1. Taxonomy (NCBI): domain Eukaryota; kingdom Metazoa; phylum Chordata; class Actinopteri; order Cypriniformes; family Gobionidae; genus Gobio; species Gobio occitaniae. The sequence continues at coordinate 60,481 of JARQWZ010003990.1, forward strand.
AACATTATGACCAGTGAATAACACTGATGATCTGTTAGTGGGTGGGATATATTAGGCAGCAAGTTAACATTTTTGTCCTCAGAGTTGATGTGTTAGAAGCAGGAAGAATTAGCCTGATGTTGTCATACTCAATTCTAGTCAGAATATGAGTCTGATCTGCTCTGTTGGGCTGTGATTATGGGGCGTGTTTCAACCGAACCAGGAAAGACCTCAATTGGATAGACCTACAACCATTCAGAGCAACGGAGCGACGCATAACATTAGTTGTCAAATGTCAGCAGAACTCAACTGCACTGTGTTGCCAAAACCGCAGGTTGAAGCGACCCCAATTATGTGATATACAGACCCATGAATGCGAATTTTAGCAGGAAACCCTGCCAAAATAACACATATTTTTCCCCCTAAATGCCATTTTTTTCCCAGAGAACCCCCCGGAAAGCCATTGGGCTTGTTTTTGGCTAGTTTTGAGTAGCAAAACAGTTTTGCTGTAAAAACTTGGCAACCCTGTCTGCACACACGCTGGAATAAGTAATGTTAGAAGAAGATGAGTGTAAACGATCTTTGCCGGTGTTGAAAAAAATGTATTTAAGGATACACGGAGTACTAACCAACACCATCATCATTTCTGAGAGAAATAGTAAAGGTGAACGCATATACGAACAAGTTCTCCATTTAGGATTAGAAACAAACTCAACCCAAGTGCCTTTGATGACGTGGATGATTATGTTACTGTTGATCATCTGTCCATCATCGTCTAAAGCCCGCCCTGATGATTTCATTGGTCCGAACAGTTTCTGTTCCGGCATAATTACTTCTCTACGGATCAAGTCCAGACCGAACTGCCCAAGCTCAAATGTTGTGGGTAAGTTCGGCTGGCATCCAGGCAAAGGACAAAAGGGCAAGCGTAAGGATTTGCACTGCAAAAAATGCTTTTCTTACTTAGTATTTGTGTCTTGTTTTCATTCCAAATATCTAAAAAAATCTTACATTAAAGGTGAACTATGTAGGATTTTTGCAGTAAAATATCCACTAGGCCAGTGTTATATATTTTGTTCAGTTGAGTACTTAGAATATCCCAAATGTTTCCAACTATTTGTAAATCGTGAGAAATTGCTATTTTACCGAGGAACCGGGACGTGTGAGCTATGCGTGAGGGAATCGCCTGTCGATTGCGTCATATCTGCGTCACCCTCGGTTTCCGGTTTTATTCAGTGAAACGCTTTACTCTCACTGCAGTGTGAACAAGTGTCATAGCAGCCGCCGAGCGAACGTCATAACTTCCTTTTCAACACACTCAGATATATCTAATACGATAAACAGAGTTGCGTTACCTCATACTCATGACTGGAAAAGAGGAAGTGGCGCCGGCAACCGTGTCATAATAAAAGTCCCGCCGGCGACTATGCCATAATAACAGTCCCGCTCTTCAATCGCTCCTGCGGCCTTGCTCAGCTCCACAACACTCGCTCCTGCTCTGCTTCACTACAGTAATGTTAATAATCGCATCCATCAACATGATTTCTGCCCGAGTCCTGTCCTGACTGTTTTCCACCGGCTGTGAGCTGAAGACCACATGTCCCGAGATTCTGCGCTCAAACGTGGCGTCATCAAACTACGCCTTTATTTTGAACAGGCGACCTCTAGTGGACGGAAAAGTTACATAGTGTAGCTTTAAGAAACATTTACTAAACAAGCAAAAGTTAATCTTAATTCAAGCAGAAAACAAGATTATTTTGCTTACCCAATTGGCAGATTATTTTGCTTATTTTAAGCAAAAACTCCCTTAATTTTGAGTTATTTTCCCCCAAAACAAGACAAAAAAATTTTGCTTGTTTAGTAAATGCTTCTTAATGTAAGATTTTTTAGATATTTGGACTGAAAACAAGACAAAAATACTAAGTAAGAAAAGCATTTTTTGCAGTGTGAGCGAGTGGCCAGATTGTGACTGGGTCAGAGCATCTCCAGAACTGCAGCTCTTGACCTGCAGGCTCAGACCCTCGTGACACTGGACCTCTGTCGG
>JARQWZ010003990.1:65000-70000 GCA_033150135.1 Gobio occitaniae
AGGGGGGAATCTCCTCAACCACCACCAATGTGCAGCATTCACCTGGATGATGCGACGGCAGCCATATTGTGCCAGAACGCCCACACACACACCAGCTGATTGGTGGAGAGGAGACTGAGGGATGATGCCAATCGTATATATATATATGGGGATGATTAGGAGGCCATGTTGGACAGGGGCCAATGGGCAAATTTGGCCAGGATGCCGGGGTTACACCCCTACTCTTTATCGAAGAACATCCTGAGATTTTTAATGACCACAGAGAGTCAGGACCTCGGTTTAATATAATTGCTTTTTAGTTATTAAAAGTCTTGAAAACTTAAGAAATATTTTATATTAATTTATATTATATTAATAATTTTTAGGTATGCACCGAATCCAGATTTTTGGGGTTCGGGCGAATACCGAAATCCACTGGTTAAGATTCAGCCGAAACCGAATATCGAATCCTAATCCCATCCTCAGTCCATTATCACAGGAAACACATTAACGAAGTAAAAAAAATTGATGCATGGTTAAGAAAAATATGCTGTATAGTGTTATTTGTTCACTCACGGAGCGCGTCGACATGTGCAACCACAGAACAGATATATCTCGCAAAATGAAGCAATGGAAAAGCTTACTAAAGTAAACATTGTCGCGTATGTTCTTCTCGCTGCTGTTTCCTGATGGTTTATAGAACAATTACCCCGAGTCATCCTCTGAGCGCAGGGCGCGCGCTGTCATTGGAGGCGCGCGCTGCGGAGACAGAAGGATTGAGAGTGTTTTCTGCCGTGGGTTTAACTGTCAACAGGCTGCGCTCCAGACTAACCCACAATAGACATGTTACTTAAAAAACAAACAAACAAACAAAAAACATACAAGGTGTGGATTGAGGTAGCCTAGGCCTGCTATTTTTATTTGACAAAAAAAAAAAAACGATTCCGGTTCTTCAAAGCTTCAAACGGATTCAGTGTATTTTCGTTTTGTCATCTTAATTTGGTAATTATTTAAGTGAAAAATATTTAGTGTAGGACTATGTATTTTATTATTTTTATTTATATTTTATCTGATCTATATGCGGCTGTTTGCACGGTAAAATAAAATACATTTTGTCTGCTGTCTGTAGATTCCTTCATGCACAACTCGTATTCTCGGCGGCTGTTGTTTAGGGTCCTTGCCACCACGAGACAAATCGGCATTGCAAATTGAACATGTAGCTCGACTTGAATCGCCTTCTTTTGACTTAAAGTACTGCCACATTTTCTGTTCATGAGTTCCATTTTCACTTTCAACGGCGGCATCTTTACGTTCCACCAGCGGGGCGGAGCACATAGTGCAAGCCTAGGGTTTGGGTCGGTGGGAAACCGAACCCCGTCAAAAAGCCCAATATTCGGCCGAATCCGAACCCGAATCCTCGGGGTGCATCCCTAATAATTTTATTTTTGTATATTTTTTACTATGCATTTAACAATAACACATGAATGTATAAATGTAAATAAAAGTTAATATAGTTTATAGATTCCTTATTAAAAAGCTTTTGAAAAACATGCAAAAACATTAAGAGCATAAGCAATATATTTAAAAAAAATTTAAATTATTAATAGATATTTTTATTAGTATTTAAACAATAATACTGTACATATACTATGAATATACTGTAATATAAATATGAAATCTGTGCTTAATTGATGATGTGTTTCCCTCCTGCAGCACATGTGAATCAGGGAAGCTGGAGAACTGCACGAGTGTGGAGTGTGACGGTAAGACGTCTGGAGCCGCTGTGTGTGTGTGTGTGTGATAGAGACTCTGTGTGTGTGTGACTCTGTGTGTGTGTGTGTGACTCTATGTGGAGTGTGACGGTAAGACGTCTGGAGCCGCTCTCATGCCGTAACACACTCTCTGATGCGTGTGAGTGTGACTCTCTCTGTGTGTGTGTGTGTGTGCGTGTGTGTTTCAGTGGACGGCGGCTGGTCGTCTTGGACTCCGTGGGGTGTGTGTTCTGTGTCGTGTGGCGCTGGTCTTCAATCGCGGTATCGCTTCTGTTCCGACCCGGAGCGAGCTGGGAGTGGACTTCCCTGCGCTGGGCCGGACAGAGAGGACAGAGTGTGTGTGTCAGCGCCCTGCAGCAGTGAGTGACCACAGCATCACACACACCTACTCAGAGTCATGACCACAGCATCACACACACCTACTCAGAGTCATGACCACAGCATCACACACCTACTCAAACAGTCCATTTACTGAATGATTAAAACAAAATGGGGGCTATAAATACACAGGAAACACTCGGGACTAAACAGGACAATTAACAAGACAGGGAGTAATTAACCTGAGCCTCGAACCCACAACCTCAGACTCTCCAACCATTTGGCCCCGGCTGCCCCACCACTGGGACCAGTGCAGAACTAAGAGCATGTCCGATTGGTGTGTGCTGTTGTGTTTGAAGGAGATGGAGGCTGGAGTGTGTGGACGTCCTGGACCGCCTGCACTAAATCATGTGGCGGGGGGGTGAGGAGCCGCAGGAGGGACTGTGATCGGCCAATCAGAGGAGGAGATGGAGACTACTGTGAAGGACTGGCAACTGAAGTCATCACGTGCAACACAGAACACTGTGCAGGTGTGTGTGTGTGTGTGTGTGTGTGTGTGTGTGTTGTGTGTTTTTCCATAAGTTTGCTAGATGTTAACTCTGAACTCTGTCTGTAGTGTCTTCATGTTCACACGTGTCAGGGAGTGTGTTCAGCGCCTGTGGACCGCCGTGTCCGCGATCATGTGACGACCTGATTGTTAGTACATGAATAAACCATTGAACAAATAGAATCAAACATGATGTAACGATAAAAAAAAATATATAATTTAAAATAATAGGAATAGATGTATAGACAGTGGTGTTTTGTGTGTGTTGTGTGTTCAGTTCTGCGAGTGGCGCTGTGAGCCGGGCTGTTACTGCACGGATGGTAAAGTTCTGAATTGGGACGGGTCAGAGTGTGTGGAGAGAGACACGTGTCCCTGTCTGGACCTGCACACGGGACAGCGAGCGCGACCCGGAGAGACCGTACAGTCTCCAGACGGCTGCAACAACTGGTGAGGAACACACGTGTGTTTGGTTTAGATCATGTGATTGACGTGTGTTTGGTGGTTTAGATCATGTGATTGACGTGTGTTTGGTGGTTTAGATCATGTGATTGACGTGTGTTTGGTTTAGATCATGTGATTGACGTGTGTTTGGTTTAGATCATGTGAGTAGGCTTGTTCGACTTCACCCAGCGATGCGCAGACCGATCGGCGGCTGACTTGAAGCAGTGCATGCCGGTTAGAAATTTTGTCCGACTTGAGGCAGCGCCGACGCCACGTGACAGTGACGTATGTCAACAAAGTGCCGCGAGAGCGATTCGAGAGCAGCCGGCGATTACAGCCGGTGCAGTTTCTCGAGAGCGACTGCATGAGGCTGCACGGGCTCTGATGACGACACAGCCGTTCCACGATTGGCCAGATTCACCGCATGACAGCGATCACGTGTGTTTCGTGTTTATTCTAAAACCTTCAACTCCACTAATGCGCACAAATCTGTTTTTTATAACAGTAAAACCTCCTTTCATGTAGTCGCGATGTTATATTGTCATGTTTATCAAAATATAACTGATTAAAAACATAGACCCCACTTCATTGATAGTGTAGGCTTATATGTTGAACTTTATTCTTGTACAAACACACACTGTATTAAGCAGTGCATAAAGTATTACATGACAATAATGTCTCTGAAACATCTGTGTATTGCCAAATATCGCATTTATTTCACTTCAGCTGATAAAGTGTGCAAACACAGCGCGAGCGTCACCGCGGGAAGCAGAAAGTGTCCGACTTCACGTCTGTGTTTGCAGCTCCTCCCCGCCTGCACACGGCTACTCTCGCCGATCAGTTGCATCCAGCCGCAGCCGATGTCGAACACACCTACTGACATGTGTTTGGTTTAGATCATGTGATTGACGTGTGTTTGGTTTAGATCATGTGATTGACGTGCGTTTTTGTTTAGATCATGTGATTGACGAGCGTTTGGTTTAGATCATGTGATTGACGTGTGTTTGGTTTAGATCATGTGATTGACGTGTGTTTGGTTTAGATCATGTGATTGACGTGTGTTTGGTTTAGATCATGTGATTGACGTGTGTTTGGTTTAGATCATGTGATTGACGTGTGTTTGGTTTAGATCATGTGATTGACATGTGTTTGGTGGTTTAGATCATGTGATTGATGTGTGTTTGGTTTAGATCATGTGATTGACGTGTGTTTGGTTTAGATCATGTGATTGACGTGTGTTTGGTTTAGATCATGTGATTGACATGTGTTTGGTGGTTTAGATCATGTGATTGACGTGTGTTTGGTTTAGATCATGTGATTGACATGTGTTTGGTGGTTTAGATCATGTGATTGATGTGTGTTTGGTTTAGATCATGTGATTGCCGTGCGTTTGGTTTAGATCATGTGATTGACGTGTGTTTGGTTTAGATCATGTGATTGACGTGTGTTTGGTTTAGATCATGTGATTGACGTGTGTTTGGTTTAGATCATGTGATTGACGTGCGTTTGGTTTAGATCATGTGATTGACGTGCGTTTGGTTTAGATCATGTGATTGACGTGTGTTTGGTTTAGATCATGTGATTGACGTGTGTTTGGTTTAGATCATGTGATTGACGTGTGTTTGGTTTAGATCATGTGATTGCCGTGTGTTTGGTTTAGATCATGTGATTGACGTGCGTTTGGTTTAGATCATGTGATTGACGTGTGTTTGGTTTAGATCATGTGATTGACATGTGTTTGGTGGTTTAGATCATGTGATTGACGTGTGTTTGGTTTAGATCATGTGATTGACGTGTGTTTGCTTTAGATCATGTGATTGCCGTGTGTTTGGTTTAGATCATGTGATTGACATGTGTTTGGTTTAGATCATGTGATTGACGTGTGTTTGGTTTAGATCATGTGATTGACATGTGTTTGGTTTAGATCATGTGATTGACATGTG
>JARQWZ010003990.1:75000-85000 GCA_033150135.1 Gobio occitaniae
CACACACACACACACACACACACACACACACTGACACTCACACACTCACACACTCACACACACACACACACACACACACTGACACTCACACACTCACACACACACACACACACTCACACACACACACACACACTCACACACACACACACACACACACACACTGACACTCACACACTCACACACACACACACACACACACACACACTGACACTCACACACTCACACACTCACACACACACACACACACACACACTGACACTCACACACTCACACACACACACACACACACACACACACACACACACACTGACACTCACACACACACACACACACACACACACTGACACTCACACACTCACACACTCACACACACACACACACACACACACACTGACACTCACACACTCACACACACACACACACACACACACTGACACTCACACACTCACACACACTGACACTCACACACACACACACACACACACACTGACACTCACACACTCACACGTGTCTCACTCTCATCATGATGTCCTCTGCAGACTGTGAGGGGGGGCAGGAGCAGTGGCCCTGTGGGAAGCCCTGTCCGCGGTCCTGCTCTGACCTGCACGGGGACACGGAGTGTGTGGATGCGGCGGGATGCAGCCGGACCTGCGGATGTCCCGGAGACACACTCCTGCAGGACGGGGTGTGTGTGGAGCGAGAGCTGTGCCGCTGTAAATTCCACAACATCAGCGCAGGTGTGCACACGACACACACACCACTGCTCTATAATCTATATTTGATTTAGTTTTGTTGTGTTTTACGTTTTAATTTTAATTTTAATTTTGTTTTATTCAATTTTCGTTTTATTCATTTTTTGTTTTAGTTGTTTTGTTCGTTTTATTCATTCATTTATTTAATTTTTGCTAGTTTTATTTCAGTTTTAGTATTTCACGTTTTATTTTACTTCTGTTGTATTTCTGTAAATGGTTTATTTTTTTTTTATTTTTTCCATTTTTAGCTTTAGATAAAGTTTTAATCTTTTTTGTGTGTGTGCTTTAGATTTTTAATAATTCAAAAAAAAAATAATATGTCCATTTAGGTTTTATACATTTTTAAATGAAATAAGTTTTAATATTATATTTTATTTCTGTTAATTATTTGAATTATTGTATTTTTTGTGGTATTTTATTTTTAGTTATTGTCAATGTTTTTATTTCAACGTTTTAGTCATTTTTTATTATTATAAAAAAATGACGTCGATTTAGTTTTTAATCATTTTTATTTAAGTTTTAGTAATTTTAGTTCTTCAACTTAAACTAAACAAAAAACTTAAATAAGTTTTTTATATTATATTTTATTTCTATTTCTGTTCCTTATTTTAATTAATGTAAATATTTTTGCTATTTTTAAATTATTGTTAATGTTTTTAGTTTAACCATTTTGTGTTTTTATTTTAGTTTTTTTAAAATATATATTTTTTCTTCAGTTTTATTTTATTTCTGCTATTTTCCAGTTAATTTATTTAAATTATAGTTAACGTTTCAGTAATTTCTTTTTGTTTTTTTATTATAATAAATTTTTTACTACGTATATACATTTATTAATTTTAGTACTTTAACTTAAAATAAACCAAAATGAGAAATTTTGCCTTTGCAAATAACTAAAATTCTTTTTTATATCATATTTTATTTTTGTTAATTATTTTAATTAATGTAAATATTTTATTTAATTTGACTTTCATCATTTTGTTGTGTTTTAATTAATTTATTAGTTTTTTTAATTATGTCTATATAGTTTTAATATTAATTTTAGTCATTCCAACTAAAAAAAGTATACTTTTTTTGAACTATTTAATATGTTTGTATATATTTTATGTTGTTTCTGTTAACATTTAATTGATTTTATTGATTAAATAACTCACAACTGAACCCTCAAATGAATATCCAGCTGTAAATGAGCCTCTGAAATGCCCCTCTCTCTCCTGACAGCTGGACTGGACACTGGCAATGCCTCCTGGGAGTGGCCGGGATCATCCCACTGGCAGCAGCTTCACCCAGGAGAGACCATCACCAGTGGCTGTCTGAACTGGTATCACATCACATGTGTGTGTTAGTGGTTGAGTGAGAGAAGTCTCCAGGCCCTGACACAGATCTGTCCCTCTGATCCAGCTCATGTGAAGCGGGCGTCCTGCAGTGTGACTCACTTCCTGGATGCTCTGTGGACGGCAGCTGGAGCCAATGGGCTCCCTGGACAGACTGCTCCGCCCAGTGTGGAGGCGGGGCTAAGGAGCGGGCGCGTCAGTGTGATAACCCCGCCCCTCAGAGCGGCGGCAGAGAGTGCTCGGGCTCCGGCCGGCAACAGAGAGTGTGTAACGCTCACAACTGCACAGGTCAGAGCGACGGATGGCTTCACATCTATTGTTGTTTTGAGAATCTGTGTTTCCTCATGTGCGCTGGCTCTTGTACAGAGGTGGACAAACTACACAACTCCATTACTCGAGTGAAAGTAAAAGTGCTACTGGTCAAATATTACTCTGTTACAAGTGAAAGTTGTTAAAAACTATTTTTACTTAAAGGGTTAGTTCTCCCAAAAATGAAAATTCTGTCATTAATTCCTCAGCCTCATGTGGTTGGACACCCGTCAGACCTCCGTTCATCTTCAGACACAAATGAAGATATTTTAGTGTAAAGCTGATGCTGAGAAAGGCTTCAGATAGGCCTCCATTGGCATTCAGTACATTTACACTCACAAGACCCATAAAAGGCTCTTAAAACGTCATTATAAAGTCCATCTCACCACAGTGACTCTACAATAACTTTACGATGCAACGACAATAGTTTTTGTGCGCAAAAAAAAATCTAAATAACGACTTTATCCAGCTTGTTCTTGTCTTCCGTGTGTGTCTCCACGACGCATGCGCGAGAATATGAGCAGATCCGGCGTTCGGGAATCCATGAAATGCTCACTTTAACCCCATTTTGAGAACTACAACGAGACCTAAAGCACGATCAGTGTAGAATTCAACAGCTGAGATACGCGCGTCTTCCTCTGCTGGTAAACAAATCTCTTCTGGGTCATGTGTCCGAACGCCGGATCTGCTCATATTCTCACGCATGCGTCGCGGAGACACACACGGAAGACAAGAACAAGCTGGATAAAGGTGTTATTTAGATTTTTTTTTGCGCACAAAAACTATTGTCGTCGCATCGTAAAGTTATTGTAGAGTCACTGTGGTGAGATGGACTTTATAACGACGTTTTAAGAGCCTTTTATGGGTCTTGTGAGTGTAAATGTACTGAATGCCAATGGAGGCCAATCTGAAGCCTTTCTCAGCATCAGCTTTACACTAAAATATCTTCATTTGTGTCTGAAGATGAACGGAGGTCTGACGGGTGTCCAACCACATGAGGCTGAGGAATTAATGACAGAATTTTCATTTTTAGGGTGAACTAACCCTTTAAGTAAAAGCACAGAAGTACTTGCTTTTAAAAGTACTTAAGTATCAAAAGTAAATTTCCTTTTTTATGTCAATGCATTATTTTATTATTGTTGCATTGTTGTATAAATGCACATTATGCCATGGTGGTTTAAGCCAGTCAGTGATGCTCCATCCGACATGCTAGCATACGACCACCTTGAACTAATTTAAATACTTAAAAGCTTTTTACAAAGCTGCTGTCACTTTAAGGCAGAATGCACAAATCCAACACACTGATACACATCCGATATTCCCCCAACTGTTTACGTTCACTTAAGACATAATCAACTTTGTTTACGTGAATACTTTCCAAAATGAAAATGTTGACATTTTGTGTGTATTGGTCTGATTAAGTATGAAAAAAACACAAAAGAAAGCTCTATTCAGTGCTCGTGCTCTGGCATCTCAGAGGCACAATAACCAGACTGAACTGAGCTCTTTCATCAGGCTTTTCCAGATTCATCCATATGTCTATGCTTCTCCCAGACATTTACAGTTTGCAAAACAAAACAAAAACTTTTAAAGAAGAAAAAAATAATCCACTGACTTGCAAAGCTGCTACAGAAACGACTTTTGACTTCGAGGACCTTGATAGAAATGTAGTGGAGTAAAAAGTACGATATTTGTCTTTCAAATCTAGTGAAGTTGAAGTAAAAGTTTCCCTAAAAAATAATACTTCAGTAAAGTACAGTACTCAAGTAAATGTCCTTCGTTACTGTCCACCTCTGCTCTTGTAGATTCCGGCCCCTGGTTGGACTGGTTGGACTGGTCAGTGTGGTCAGCCTGCACCGTCAGCTGTGGTGGAGGATCTCAGAGCCGCAGCCGCTCCTGCCGGACGCCGCCCTGCTCCGGAATGAGACGCCAGAGCAAGACCTGCAACACACAAGTGTGTCTGGGTACGTCCAGAGCCCATTTCACATCCCAGAACATCTGGCTGAACTATTTCCCACCAAAATAAATGATGTTTAGGACCATTAAGATGAGTGTGATCAGGGCTTAAGGAAAGATAGATAGATGAAAAATAAACCATCATATTCTGGTCAGTGTGATTTGAGCGTAAGACAAAAATTATCAAATAAATAATGCAAAATTCAGAAAACAAAGCATTTTTAGCACCATTACGATGGTCAGTGTATCGGGGCTAAATAACAAAATAATAAGACAAAATAATTTTTGCAATACTGCAAAATAAAATAATGCAAAATTAAGAAAATAAAGCAAATGTTTTAGGACCATTAGGATGATAAGAGTATTGGGGCTTTAAATAAAATAAATAAAATAAAATGCAATAAAATAAAAGAATGCAAAATTAAATTAAATAAATAATGCAAAATAAAATAAATATTGCAAAATGCAATTAAATTAAATTAAATTAAATTAAATTAAATTAAATTAAATTAAATTAAATTAAATTAAATTAAATTAAATTAAATTAAATTAAATTAAATTAAATTAAATAAATATTGCAAAATCCAATGCAATAAAATGCAATAAAATAAAATAAATAATGCAAAATACAATAAAATAAAATAAAATGGTTCTAAATAATGCAAAATGCAATGCAATAAATTGCAATAAAATAAAATGCAAAATAAAATACATTAAATAATGCAAAATAAAATAAAATAAAACAAATAATGCAAAATAAAATAAATAAATAATGCAAAATGCAATGCAATAAAATTAAATCAAAATTAAATAAAATTAAATAAAATAGATATGGCAAAATGCAATGCAATAAAATAAATAATGCAAAATAAAATGGTTCTAAATAATGCAAATTGCAATGAAATAAAACAAAATGCTAAATAAAATAAAATAAATCAAATTAAATAATGCAAAATTAAATAAAATACATTAAATAATGCAAAATAAAGAAAATAAAGCATATGTTTAGGACCATTAAGTGTGTTTAGGGCTTGATGCAAAAATGAAAAAAGAAATAATGCAAAATATACAAAAAGTACAAAATAAAGATAATACAGCCTATTTTTCAGAACCATTATATTGGCCAGTGTATTTGGGGTGTAATCCATAAATAAACAAAATAAATAAATATCTCATTCATATTTCTTGGTATACTGAACCGCTGAGCCTGCACACACACACACGACTATAACCCCAGCCGGATGGAGGATTGGCAGATATCAGACGTGCTTTAATGACTTCTTCATTCTTAAGCTCACGGACTCGAGGTCCTTCATGAAATGGGTTTGTTCCCTGAAAGCCTTTCTCCTGATTTTTGAAATGAGCTGAAGACGTGAGAGCTTCAGGAAATATCCCAGATTTATCCTGAGCAGGAAGTGCTCTCAATCAGGTAGTTTTGTGGATCTCCGAGCTCCAGTCAAGGTTAATGCAGCGAAACCACACCGGCCTCATTTAAAAGTGAAATGTCCCCGTGATCTTCCCTCCAAATCCCTGCAAATTCACATCACACATTTCTAGAGATTTCTTATGGGAAAAGTTCCTGCCCTTGAGCCGATTCTGAAAGACTTGTGTATTTATTTACATATTTACATATTTTAGAAACGTTGAATTATGTAATGACTTTCAGCCTAAATGTACTTTTTTCTCCACTTCAGCAGCTTTACACACACCAAACTTAACACACACCAAACTTAACACACACCAAACTTAACACACACCAGACTCAACACACACCAAACTTAACACACACCAAACTTAACACACACCAAACTTAACACACACCAGACTTAACACACACCAAACTTAACACACACCAAACTTAACACACACCAAACTTAACACACACCAAACTTAACACACACCAAACTTAACACACACCAAACTTAACACACACCAGACTCAACACACACCAAACTTAACACACACCAAACTTAACACACACCAAACTTAACACACACCAGACTTAACACACACCAAACTTAACACACACCAAACTTAACACACACCAAACTTAACACACACCAAACTTAACACACACCAGACTTAACACACACCAAACTTAACACACACCAAAGTTAACTCACACCAAACTTAACACACACCAAACTTAACACACACCAAACTTAACACACACCAGACTTAACACACACCAAACTTAACACACACCAAACTTAACACACACCAGACTTAACACACACCAAAGTTAACACACACCAAACTTAACACACACCAAACTTAACACACACCAGACTTAACACACACCAAACTTAACACACACCAGACTTGACACACACCAAAGTTAACTCACACCAAACACGCACCAGCAGCTTTACACACACCAGACTTAACACACACCAAATACACACCAGCAGCTTTACACACACCAAACTTAACACACACCAAATACACACCAGCAGCTTTACACACACCAAACTTAACGCACACCAAACTCACACCAGCAGCTTTACACACACCAAACTTAACACACACCAAACACACACCAGCAGCTTTACACACACCAAACTTAACACACACCAAACTCACACCAGCAGCTTTACACACACCAGACTTAACACACACCAAATACACACCAGCAGCTTTACACATACCAAACTTAACACACACCAAATACACACCAGCAGCTTTACACACACCAAACTTAACGCACACCAAACTCACACCAGCAGCTTTACACACACCAAACTTAACACACACCAAACACACACCAGCAGCTTTACACACACCAAACTTAACACACACCAAACACACACCAGCAGCTTTACACACACCAAACTTAACACACACCAAACTCACACCAGCAGCTTTACACACACCAAACTTAACACACACCAAACTTAACGCACACCAAACACGCACCAGCAGCTTTACACACACCAAAATTAACACACACCAAACACACACCTAACTCACACCAGCAGCTTTACACACACCAAACTCACACCAGCAGCTTTACACACACCAAACTTAACGCACACCAAACACACACCGGCAGCTTTACACACACCAAACTTAACGCACACCAAACACGCACCAGCAGCTTTACACACACCAAACTTAACACACACCAAACACACACCTAACTCACACCAGCAGCTTTACACACACCAAACTCACACCAGCAGCTTTACACACACCAAACTTAACACACACCAAACTCACACCAGCAGCTTTACACACACCAAACTTAACACACACCAAACACACACCAGCAGCTTTACACACACCAAACTTAACACACACCAAACTCACACCAGCAGCTTTACACACACCAAACTTAACACACACCAAACACACACCAGCAGCTTTACACACACCAAACTTAACACACACCAAACTCACACCAGCAGCTTTACACACACCAAACTCACACCAGCAGCTTTACACACACCAAACTTAACGCACACCAAACACACACCGGCAGCTTTACACACACCAAACTTAACGCACACCAAACACACACCAGCAGCTTTACACACACCAAACTTAACGCACACCAAACACACACCGGCAGCTTTACACACACCAAACTTAACACACACCAAACACACACCAGCAGCTTTACACACATCAAACTTAACGCACACCAAACACACACCAGCAGCTTTACACACACCAAACTTAACGCACACCAACCACACACCGGCAGCTTTACACACACCAAACTTAACGCACACCAAACACACACCAGCAGCTTTACACACACCAAACTTAACGCACACCAAACACACACCGGCAGCTTTACACACACCAAACTTAACACACACCAAACACACACCAGCAGCTTTACACACACCAAACACACACCAGCAGCTTTACACACACCAAACTTAACGCACACCAAACACACACCAGCAGCTTTACACACACCAAACTTAACGCACACCAAACACACACCAGCAGCTTTACACACACCAAACTCACACCAGCAGATTTACACACACCAAACTCACACCAGCAGCTTTACACACACCAAACTCACACCAGCAGATTTACACACACCAAACTCACACCAGCAGCTTTACACACACCAAACTCACACCAGCAGATTTACACACACCAAACACACACCAGCAGCTTTACACACACCAAACTTAACACACACCAAACTCACACCAGCAGCTTTACAGACACAAAACTTAACACACACCAAACTCACACCAGCAGCTTTACACACACCAAACTTAACACACACCAAACTCACACCAGCAGCTTTACACACACCAAACTTAACGCACACCAAACACACACCGGCAGCTTTACACACACCAAACTTAACACACACCAAACTTAACACACACCAAACTTAACACACACCAAACTTAACACACACCAGACTTAACACACACCAAACTTAACACACACCCCACTTAACACACACCAAAGTTAACTCACACCAAACTTAACACACACCAAACTTAACACACACCAAACTTAACACACACCAGACTTAACACACACCAAAGTTAACTCACACCAAACTTAACACACCCCAGACTTAACACACACCAGACTTAACACACACCAAACTTAACACACACCAGACTTGACACACACCAAACTCACACCAGCAGCTTTACACACACCAGACTTAACACACACCAAATACACACCAGCAGCTTTACACACACCAAACTTAACACACACCAAATACACACCAGCAGCTTTACACATACCAAACTTAACACACACCAAATACACACCAGCAGCTTTACACACACCAAACTTAACGCACACCAAACTCACACCAGCAGCTTTACACACACCAAACTTAACACACACCAAACACACACCAGCAGCTTTACACACACCAAACTTAACGCACACCAAACTCACACCAGCAGCTTTACACACACCAAACTTAACACACACCAAACACACACCAGCAGCTTTACACACACCAAACTTAACACACACCAAACTCACACCAGCAGCTTTACACACACCAAACTTAACACACACCAAACTTAACGCACACCAAACACGCACCAGCAGCTTTACACACACCAAACTTAACACACACCAAACACACACCTAACTCACACCAGCAGCTTTACACACACCAAACTCACACCAGCAGCTTTACACACACCAAACTTAACGCACACCAAACACACACCGGCAGCTTTACACACACCAAACTTAACGCACACCAAACACGCACCAGCAGCTTTACACACACCAAACTTAACACACACCAAACACACACCTAACTCACACCAGCAGCTTTACACACACCAAACTCACACCAGCAGCTTTACACACACCAAACTTAACACACACCAAACTCACACCAGCAGCTTTACACACACCAAACTTAACACACACCAAACACACACCAGCAGCTTTACACACACCAAACTTAACACACACCAAACTCACACCAGCAGCTTTACACACACCAAACTTAACACACACCAAACTCACACCAGCAGCTTTACACACACCAAACTTAACACACACCAAACACACACCAGCAGCTTTACACACACCAAACTTAACACACACCAAACTCACACCAGCAGCTTTACACACACCAAACTCACACCAGCAGCTTTACACACACCAAACTTAACGCACACCAAACACACACCG
>JARQWZ010003990.1:90000-110000 GCA_033150135.1 Gobio occitaniae
ATATACACCGACCAAGCATAACATTATGACAGGTGAAGGGAATAACACTGATGATCTGTTAGTGGGTGGGGTATATTAGGCAGCAAGTGAACATTTTGTCCTCAGAGTTGATGTGTTAGAAGCAGGAAAAATGGGCAAGCGTAAGGATTTGAGCGAGTTTGACAAGGGCCAGATTGTGATGGGTCAGAGCATCTCCAAAACTGCAGCTCTTATGGGGTGTTCCTGGTCTGCAGTGGTCAGTTTCTATCAAAAGTGGAGGACCAGTGGAGAACCGGCCACAGGGTCATGGAGGACCAGTGGAGAACCGGCCACAGGGTCATGGAGGACCAGTGGAGAACCGGCCACAGGGTCATGGAGGACCAGTGGAGAACCGGCCACAGGGTCATGAAGGACCAGTGGAGAACCAGCCACAGGGTCATGGAGGACCAGTGGAGAACCGGCCACAGGGTCATGAAGGACCAGTGGAGAACCGGCCACAGGGTCATGGAGGACCAGTGGAGAACCAGCCACAGGGTCATGGAGGACCAGTGGAGAACCGGCCACAGGGTCATGAAGGACCAGTGGAGAACCGGCCACAGGGTCATGAAGGACCAGTGGAGAACCGGCCACAGGGTCATGGAGGACCAGTGGAGAACCAGCCACAGGGTCATGGAGGACCAGTGGAGAACCGGCCACAGGGTCATGAAGGACCAGTGGAGAACCGGCCACAGGGTCATGGAGGACCAGTGGAGAACCGGCCACAGGGTCATGGAGGACCAGTGGAGAACCGGCCACAGGGTCATGGAGGACCAGTGGAGAACCGGCCACAGGGTCATGGGCGGCCGAGGCTCATTGATGCCCGTGTGGTCCGATCAAACAGACGAGCTACTGGAGCTCAAACTGCTCAAGAAGTTAATGCTGGTTCTGATAGAAAGGGCTCAGAATACACAGAGCATCTCAGTTTGTTGTGTATGGGGCGGCACAGCCGCTGACTGGTGCCCATGCTGACCCCTGACCCCGCCCAAAGCACCAACAGTGGCCCGTGAGCATCAGAACTGGACCACGGAGCAATGGAAGAAGGCGGCCTGGCCTGATGATCACGTGTTCTTCTACATCACGTGGATGGCCGGGTGTGTGTGTGTGGCTCACCTGGGGAACACATGGCACCAGGTGCACTATGGGAAGAAGGCAAGTCTGCAAGTCCGATCCATGGAGGCCCAACCTCACAACTTACAGAACTTAAAGGATATACAGCACACCTTCAGGGGTCTAGAGGAGTCCATGTCTCGACGGGTCAGGGGGACCAACACAATATTCGGTGTGTATACTGTTCATCAAATCTTATAATATGCTTGTGTCTGTCTGTAGATGAGGATGCCGGGTTCTCCCAGTGGACCGTGTGGAGTTCGTGTTCCCGAACCTGCAGCGATCCGGCTTCTCCCGCTCTGAAGTTCCGGACGAGGGAGTGTGTTCGTGATCGCTGCTCTAGAGAGAGTCATCAGGAGAGAGTGTGCAATCTGCCTCAGTGTCCCGGTACATCTCACCTCATATTCATCTCAATCTTTCTACCATCTCCTAAAGAAGCAGCAGTGTGTAGTGCATACGGCCGAATACTTACGTTTACCCGTTCACAACACCTTTGAGTTTAATTCAGGAAGTGACATCCACTTATAATCTTTAATAGTATTTTTTTTATTTTTAATCCAATTGCATAAAAAAACATTTTTTTTTCAGCTGGTAAAGTTAAAGTCCACTGAAATACAAGTAACTGAATGCCCTGCTACATAAATTGGTTACATCTTATTTATTTAGGTGTCGTTGTTAGAGTGTGATTATATATTTAAGTACTGAGTAATATTGATGAACTACATGTTTGGTTGAGGGTTAGTTGCATGTAATTATGCATAATTTGCTGTTATAACTATGTTAAGTACATGTAACATATGTAGCAAGGACACTGTTAAATAAAATGTTACCGACTGGACAAGTTGATTAAAACATCATAAACAAAAATAACTAGGGAATCAACAAAATGCAAGAATGATTCTGCATTAGTGTAAGTGGCGATCGATAGTGGATAATAAAATATAATGTATAATGAACTTATGGTAATGTTGAGCTGTTGACGCTCGAGCAGCCTCTAGAGGAGAAATCACAACAAATGACCGCCGCTCACACAGAGAAACTCACTTAACACACACGGTTAACATTACAAAGTGTGGAGTTTTTATATTTATAACATATGATAGCCTACAGTAAAGCAACATCACACGAGCAAGAGTGCTGTTTTCCTGAATACCATCACGACTGAAATGACACTGATTTTATATGACATATCCATAAACTATTATTAACATTAAGTCACTTACATTTTCGATGCAATATGGACTGTTTTTGTTCGATTTCAGCAGTGAAAATAATTCTAAACAAAGATCACAGCAGAACCATAACGCATCTCACAGCAACAGTGTGTGTGTTACTGAGTGATTCAGTGTTTGAATGAATTGGTTGAATCAAAGATTCAACGATCTGTTCATAAACCACTGCCTCATTCTTGAATGAATCATCTGTTTGAATGAATCGTTTAAATGAATCGACTCAATTACTCACTCATTCAGATGCTCACAGCCCCACCTACTGGTGGCTTAGATTCATCTTTCCAACATTTCTTATTTGTATATTCAAACATACTTAAAACAATCTCATAACATTATTTAATGCAGTTGTAATTTTTTTTGTGTCAATTATTTAATTTGATTGGTAACAGCCCTATAGTGTCTTATTCTAATTTAATTTATAGATCAAATAAAAAAAATAAATAAAATGAAAGCTGAAGCATATCCTATATTTAATAACATTATGGACAACAATTCCCTTTATAAAAGGTAAAAATATCACAAATATGCAGATTTAAATATGTCAAAGCTTATTGAACACTGGTGAGAATACTGCTTCAGAATAAATTATATTTACAACACAAAAAAAATAAACATTTCCGGACAAGCACATTTTTTACTCGGATAAGTGAATGACAGATTTACTTGCATGTGAACCGGCTTAATGTCGAGCCCTGATTGTGTAAGTAACTATAAAGTTTTCTCTATTCCTCACCGGTCACTTACTTTCATGTGTCTCGGGAGAAGTGGATGAACTGACATGTTGTAATTCTCTGAAACTGCAGTGCGAACTAACATGACGGCGCTAATCGCGCATTATCAGCTGATACCATTATCAAGGCTTTTAAATTACAAAACACATTCACTTCTCAAGAAAAATGCTTGCTACACACAAACATTTGTGTCGGTAGTTTAGCAAAAGTAGTCTAGCGGTGTCGGCGCGATAGACGCGTTTTGCGCAGCGCGATGGACGCGATTCCGCCTCATTCGTTCTTTCAGTTCGCGCGAATGACGCAAATCAGACACAAATTGAGCTTCTTGCGCGATAAGTGCGTTATGCGTGAGTGGTGCTTTTTTTGTGCATTCACGCGTTTGAAGCGAATTCGCGTCTGACGCCCGAGTTGAAAAATCTGAATTTTGTCAATTCGCGCCGCGTTAACCAATCAGGAGCCTGCTCGCTGCTGTCACGAGGTGAAGTGATGTGATGAGAAACCCTGCATAATTAAAAAATACTACTAGTGTGTCACAATACTTTTTCAGGTGAGAATGTAGTTGTTTAAAGCTCAAATCTGTGGTTTGTTTATAAGCGCCTATTTTTAAAAAATAATCTTGCGTTTGTGGAGTTGTGAGATCCAGGCGATCAGTGGGCGCTCCTTTCCTCTGCCAGTCCTTCTGCCGTCTGCCGCTGCTCTGATGGCCTGTAGTGGCTCGTCTTATGTGGATCTAACAGCCAATCTTTGCTCTCATGAATCATCATTTGTTGTCTGCCAAATCGTTTTGACTTTCATAACTTTATTTTTTAGGATATTTAAATATACATGCATTGAAGATAATGTAGGAGTTGCCTGGACCACATTTGTGTGGCTATAAATGTTTAATCTATATTTTTAATGAAAATGAAAAGAGGCAGAGTGGTGTTCTATGACATATTTCGCCTTGAACGCGCGTCTATTTCTCTTCAAACGCTCGATTTATACGTGCGTCCAATTCGCTGTGGACGCGAGAATGGATTCAAAATGTTCAAGTGTCCAAGTGGACGCGGTAGATGCGATTTTGTATGGCAAGCCAAAGTGTTCATATACGCTTGGACGGGCGTCTGACTGCACACTGACACGTCAAAAGCGTGCGATTTGACAGCAAAACACGTGTCCTTGACGCGTGATTAAACGTGCGCTTTGGGGTCACGGAAAACGCGCGTCGGAAACGCGTTTTTTAAAATAGCAAATTACGCATCAAGGACGCGCGCTTTGATATAAAAACACGCGTCGGAAATGCGCGTTTTCTGTGACCCCAAAGCGCCGTTAAAAACGCGCGTTTTTATGGTAAATCACGCGTCGAGGACGCGCGTTTTGCTGTCAAATCGCACGCTTTTGATGTGTCAGTGTGCAATCAGACGCCCGTCCAAGCGTATATGAACACTTTGGCTTGCCATAATTTTGACACTATTCGCGTTTGGTGTGAACGCAGCATTACACCACGGACACACACCTGCGACCCATGAACGCCTCTCATCTATGACGCGATCTCACAGAGTCTGACTGGAAAGCACCACATGCTGTCATGAATAATTATGAGACACCAGCACATCATCAGAGTATTAAAGTGCACAGCGAGTTCTGCTTGTGTCCTGGCTTTGATGGTGTAGTTGTGTGTGTTTTGTCTGTCAGATGGTGGTGTGTGTCAGGACCCTGAGTGTGCGCACAGGAACTGCTCCTGGATGAAGTGGGGCGAGTGGAGCTCCTGCTCTCGCTCCTGCGGCGTCGGGCAACAGCAGCGGCTCCGGACCTTCCTCGCCCCGGGGGTCAACGGCTCCTGGTGTCAGGACATCCTGGGCGGAAACGTGGAGAACCGCTTCTGCAGCATTCGGGCCTGCCGCGGTGAGTTAAAGGCATAGTTCACCCAAAAATTAAAATTAGCCCATGATTTACTCACCCTCAAGTCATCCGAGGTGTGTATGACATTCTTCTCTCAGACGAATAAAATCTGAGTTATATTACAAAAGTCCAGGCTAATCCAAGCATTAGAATTTGATTCATAGTTGCTCTGTTTTTGAAGTCCATAAAAAGTGCATCTGTCCGTCATATAACTGCTCCAGCGGCTCTGGGGTGTTAATAAAGGCCTTCTGAAGCGAATCAACACGTTTGTGTAAGAAAAATATCCATATTTAAAACTTTATCAAGTAAACTTTCGGCCGACCAATGAGTGTGTATATATATACTGTATGTCTGTGTGTCTGTCTGTGTGTGTGTGTGTGTGTGTGTGTGTGTGTGTGTGTGTGTGTGTGTGTGTGTGTGTGTATATACTGTATGTCTGTGTGTGTGTGTGTGTATGTATATATATATATATATATATACTGTATGTCTGTGTGTGTGTGTGTGTATGTGTATGTGTATATATATATATATATATATATATATATATATACTGTATGTCTGTGTGTGTGTGTGTGTGTGTGTGTATGTGTATGTATATATATATATATATATATATATATATATATATATATATATATATATATATATATATATATATATATATATACTGTATGTCTGTGTGTGTGTGTGTGTGTATGTATATATATATATATATATATATATATATATATATATATATATATATATATATATACTGTATGTCTGTGTGTGTGTGTGTGTGTGTGTGTGTATGTGTATATATATATATATATATATATATATATATATATATATACTGTATGTCTGTGTGTGTGTGTGTGTGTGTGTGTGTGTGTATATATATGTTAGGTGCGATTAATCGATATGACAGCACTGATTTTATATTATAGTATATTTTTAAATATTGAATTCTCCAGTGAAAATATTAACACACCCTTAAAACAATATCTAGAGTGATATCTGAGACGCGTGATGTCCTCCTCAGCTGTATGAGCGCTGGTGTGATGTGTACAGTGAGTGTGTGTGTGTGTGTTGTGTTCAGTGGACGGAGGCTGGTCTCGCTGGAGCTCCTGGTCCCGCTGTGATAAAGCCTGTGGTGGGGGTCGCTCCATCAGGACCCGCTCGTGCTCCAGTCCTCCACCCAAAAACGGAGGACGCAAGTGCAGCGGAGAGAAGAACCAGGTCAAGCCCTGCAACACCAAACCCTGCGGTACGACATCAGGTGGACCTGAACATGATCAACATCAACACGTTCTGGATATTAAACTGGACGTGACATGAGTTGATCCGTCAGGATTTGTTATTACTGGTTAATATTACACACATCAGGTGAAGAGAAGGCGTCTCAGAGGGGGAGGAAGCTATTACACTCAGAGGAAAGATTATTAAAACTGTTTTTTTAAATACTATGCTCTGATGAATCATCCACACACAAAAAAAAAATGATTCAGGCCCTTCATAGAAATGACAATTCTGTTCACTTTACTTAAACATATCTAATTTTGTCACAACTTAATTTAACCCTCTGGGGTTCTCTGGGTCAAAAATGACCCAAAGCATTTTATAAAATAAATTAAAAAAATCGTAGCTTCATCGGAATGGTCCGAAACTTGGTGACTTTATTGGTACTTGATATATGAATACCCCAAAAGTTGGGGACAGGATTTGAAAAGTCTAAGTGGTTGTACAAAAAAACTGTCACACTCAGAACCTTCAGGTCAAAAATGACCCCCATAGGAAATGAATGGGAAATTGGCAAAAATATGAAAATACAGTTTTTTTGTGCATAAAATCTACAAATCAGCCAGAATGCAGAAAAAAGGACTGAACAGTGAATCTCTAAAACATCAAGAGTGCAAAACAGACAAAAAAACACAATTAACTTTTGGAATGGCAGGGGTTCATTTGTGTGTGCGTGTGTTTTTGTGTGTATAAGTGTGTGTGAGAGTTTTTTTGTACTCTTGATGTTATTCAGAGGCTCAAACTGAGCAAAAATATGCAACTTGGTGCAAATGCTGAGATTTATATGAAATTCTGATGCTTGTCATGTAAATCAATGAGATTTCCCTTAACAGATAATGACATAATATGCGTATAATATAAATATCAATATCTGCCAATAATATGCCTTAGTAAGATGATATGTAAATGCTTAGTTTTATGATCAATGCATTAGAAAAATGAATATAGCCTGATGATCATATTTAATACTCATGAAGAATTATGTCTGGGTAATCACGTAAACCAGTGAGAGTTCATTTTGAAATATTAATAACAATATCAAAGTTATTGAAGGATGTTTGTACAATTATACTAGAAGACTGCCGCTCAGACGACAGAAGGACTGGAGGAGATTGTGTGTTTGATCATAGAGGCCTGCGTATTAAATATGATCCAGTGGGTTGATCTGAATGTGTGTGTTCCTGCACAGATGAGGCCGGCTGTCCTCCGGGGCAGGAGTTTGTGTCCTGTGCGA
The DNA here is from genome assembly GCA_033150135.1 of Gobio occitaniae. Taxonomy (NCBI): domain Eukaryota; kingdom Metazoa; phylum Chordata; class Actinopteri; order Cypriniformes; family Gobionidae; genus Gobio; species Gobio occitaniae. The sequence continues at coordinate 97,485 of JARQWZ010003990.1, forward strand.
ATGAGTGTCCACAGCGCTGCTCTGACCAGCAGCAGGGCCTCGAGTGCCAGACCAGCAGCGAGTGTCAGCCGGGCTGCAGATGCCCACGGGGTGAGCCATCCCATAATACACAACCACTGCACAATCACTACACAATAACTACACAATCACTACACCATCACTACACAATCACTACACCATAATACACAACCACTACACAACCACTGCACAATCACTACACCATCACTACACAATCACTGCACAATCACTACACCATCACTACACCATCACTACACAATCACTTCACAATCACTACACCATCACTACACAATCACTGCACAATCACTACACAATCACTACACCATCACTGCACAATCACTGCACAATCACTACACCATCACTACACAATCACTGCACAATCACTACACCATCACTACACCATCACTACACAATCACTTCACAATCACTACACCATCACTACACAACCATTACAAAATCAATACACAATCACTACACAACCACTTCACAATCACTACACAATAACTGCACAATCACTACACAATCACTACACCATCACTACACAACCACTACACAATCACTGCATAATACTACACAATCACTGCTACTGACACTCACTAAATACACAACCACTACACAATCACTACACAATCACTGCACAATCACTAAACAATCACTACACCATCACTACACCATCACTACACAATCAATGCACAATCACTACACAACCACTACACAATCACTGCACAACCACTACACAATCACTACACTATCACTACACCATCACTACACAACCACTACACAATCACTACACCATCACTACACCATCACTACACAATCACTACACCATCACTACACAACCACTACACAATCACTGCATAATCACTACACAATCACTGCTACTGACACTCACTAAATACACAACCACTACACAATCACTACACAATCACTACACCATCACTACACAATCAATGCACAATCACTACACAACCACTACACAATCACTACACAACCACTACACAATCACTACACCGCAGCGCTGCTCTGACCAGCAGCAGGGCCTCCAGTGCCAGACAAGCAGCGAGTGTCAGCCGGGCTGCAGATGCCCACGGGGTGAGCCATCCCATAATACACAACCACTGCACAACCACTACACAATAACTACACAATCACTACACAACCACTACACCATCACTACACCGCAGCGCTGCTCTGACCTGCAGCAGGGCCTCCAGTGCCAAACCAGCAGCGAGTGTCAGCCGGGCTGCCGCTGCCCATGGGGTGAGCCATCCCATAATACACAACCACTACACAATCACTACACAATAACTACACAATCACTACACCATCACTACACAATCACTACACAATCACTGCACAATCACTACACCATCACTACACCATCACTACACAATAACTTCACAATCACTACACCATCACTACACAATCACTACACAATCACTACACCATCACTACACAACCACTACACCATCACTACACAACCACTACACCATCACTACACGATCACTACACAATCACTACTACACAATCACTACACCATCACTACCCCATCACTACACAATCACTACACAATCACTACACCATCACTACACCATCACTACACCATCACTACACCATCACTACACCATCACTACACAATCACTACACTATCACTACACAATCACTGCACAATCACTACACCATCACTACACCATCACTACACAACCACTGCACAATCACTGCACAATCACTACACCATCACTACACAATCACTACACCATCACTACACAATCACTGCACAATCACTACACCATCACTACACAATCACTACACCATCACTACACAATCACTACACCATCACTACACCATCACTACACAATCACTGCACAATCACTACACCATCACTACACAACCACTACACAATCACTACAAAATCAATACACAATCACTACACAACCACTTCACAATCACTACACAATAACTGCACAATCACTACACAATCACTACACCATCACTACACAACCACTACACAATCACTGCATAATACTACACAATCACTGCTACTGACACTCACTAAATACACAACCACTACACAATCACTACCCAATCACTGCACAATCACTAAACAATCACTACACAATCACTACACCATCACTACACAATCAATGCACAATCACTACACATCCACTACACAATCACTGCACAATCACTACACAATCACTACACCATCACTACACAACCACTACACAACCACTACACCATCACTACACCATCACTACACCATCACTACACAATCACTGCACAATCACCGCACAATCACTACACAATCATGCACAGTCACTGCACAATCACTACACAATCACTACACAATCACTACACAACCACTACACAACCATTGCACAATCACTACACAATCACTGCACAATAACTACACAATCACTGCACAATCACTTCACAATCACTACACCATCACTACACAACCACTACACAATCACTACACAATCAATACACAATCACTACACAACCACTTCACAATCACTACACAATAACTGCACAATCACTGCACAATCACTACACAATCACTGCTACTGACACTCACTAAATACACAATCGCTACACAACCACTACACAACCACTACACAATCAATGCAAGTGACACTGAGTGTTGGTGGGGGTAAATGTCACACACCCGTATTTTCTGTCATTATACAGTAGTGTTTTGAGATGATAAACGGCTTGCGTTGTGTGTGTGTGTGTAGGGCAGCTACAGCAGGATGGCATGTGTGTTCAGGTGTGGCAGTGTGATTGTCTGGACGCGTGGGGTCAGAGCTGGGCGGCCGGCAGCACTCATCAGGTGGACTGTAATAACTGCAGCTGTGCAGATGGAGAGCTCACCTGCACCAACCACACCTGTGCTGGAGAGAGCAGCTGCACCTGGAGCTCCTGGTCCACCTGGGCCTCCTGCAGCTCCACCTGCGGCCCGGGGAGACGCACGCGCTTCAGGTGCCCTTCACCCCCAGCCTCCAGAATCATCCTCAGTCCCAATCATCCCAAACATCCTCAGTCCCAATCATCCCAATCATCCTCAGTCCCAATCATCCCAATCATCCTCAGTCCCAATCATCCCAATCATCCTCACTCCCAATCATCCCAAACATCCTCAGTCCCAATCATCCCAATCATCCTCAGTCCCAATCATCCCAATCATCCTCAGTCCCAATCATCCCAATCATCCCAATCATCCTCAGTCCCAATCATCCTCAGTCCCAATCATCCCAATCATCCCAATCATCCTCAGTCCCAATCATCCTCAGTCCCAATCATCCTCAGTCCCAATCATCCCAATCATCCTCAGTCCCAATCATCCCAATCATCCTCAGTCCCAATCATCCCAATCATCCCAATCATCCTCAGTCCCAATCATCCTCAGTCCCAATCATCCTCAGTCCCAATCATCCCAATCATCCTCAGTCCCAATCATCCTCAGTCCCAATCATCCTCAGTCCCAATCATCCTCAGTCCCAATCATCCTCAGTCCCAATCATCCCAATCATCCTCAGTCCCAATCATCCTCAGTCCCAATCATCCTCAGTCCCAATCATCCCAATCATCCTCAGTCCCAATCATCCTCAGTCCCAATCATCCTCAGTCCCAATCATCCCAATCATCCTCAGTCCCAATCATCCTCAGTCCCAATCATCCCAATCATCCTCAGTCCCAATCATCCTCAGTCCCAATCATCCTCAGTCCCAATCATCCTCAGTCCCAATCATCCCAATCATCCTCAGTCCCAATCATCCTCAGTCCCAATCATCCTCAGTCCCAATCATCCTCAGTCCCAATCATCCTCAGTCCCAATCATCCTCAGTCCCAATCATCCTCAGTCCCAATCATCCCAATCATCCTCAGTCCCAATCATCCTCAGTCCCAATCATCCCAATCATCCTCAGTCCCAATCATCTTCAGTCCCAATCATCCTCAGTCCCAATCATCCCAATCATCCTCAGTCCCAATCATCCTCAGTCCCAATCATCCTCAGTCCCAATCATCCCAATCATCCTCAGTCCCAATCATCCTCAGTCCCAATCATCCCAATCATCCTCAGTCCCAATCATCCCAATCATCCTCAGTCCCAATCATCCTCAGTCCCAATCATCCTCAGTCCCAATCATCCTCAGTCCCAATCATCCCAATCATCCTCAGTCCCAATCATCCCAATCATCCTCAGTCCCAATCATCCCAATCATCCCAATCATCCTCAGTCCCAATCATCCTCAGTCCCAATCATCCTCAGTCCCAATCATCCTCAGTCCCAATCATCCTCAGTCCCAATCATCCCAATCATCCTCAGTCCCAATCATCCCAATCATCCCAATCATCCTCAGTCCCAATCATCCTCAGTCCCAATCATCCTCAGTCCCAATCATCCTCAGTCCCAATCATCCTCAGTCCCAATCATCCCAATCATCCTCAGTCCCAATCATCCTCAGTCCCAATCATCCTCAGTCCCAATCATCCCAATCATCCTCAGTCCCAATCATCCTCAGTCCCAATCATCCCAATCATCCTCAGTCCCAATCATCCTCAGTCCCAATCATCCTCAGTCCCAATCATCCTCAGTCCCAATCATCCTCAGTCCCAATCATCCTCAGTCCCAATCATCCCAATCATCCTCAGTCCCAATCATCCCAATCATCCCAATCATCCTCAGTCCCAATCATCCTCAGTCCCAATCATCCTCAGTCCCAATCATCCTCAGTCCCAATCATCCTCAGTCCCAATCATCCCAATCATCCTCAGTCCCAATCATCCTCAGTCCCAATCATCCCAATCATCCTCAGTCCCAATCATCCTCAGTCCCAATCATCCTCAGTCCCAATCATCCTCAGTCCCAATCATCCTCAGTCCCAATCATCCTCAGTCCCAATCATCCTCAGTCCCAATCATCCTCAGTCCCAATCATCCCAATCATCCTCAGTCCCAATCATCCTCAGTCCCAATCATCCTCAGTCCCAATCATCCCAATCATCCTCAGTCCCAATCATCCTCAGTCCCAATCATCCTCAGTCCCAATCATCCTCAGTCCCAATCATCCTCAGTCCCAATCATCCTCAGTCCCAATCATCCTCAGTCCCAATCATCCCAATCATCCTCAGTCCCAATAATCCTCAGTCCCAATCATCCTCAGTCCCAATCATCCTCAGTCCCAATCATCCTCAGTCCCAATCATCCTCAGTCCCAATCATCCTCAGTCCCAATCATCCCAATCATCCTCAGTCCCAATCATCCTCAGTCCCAATCATCCCAATCATCCTCAGTCCCAATCATCCTCAGTCCCAATCATCCCAATCATCCCAATCATCCTCAGTCCCAATCATCCTCAGTCCCAATCATCCTCAGTCCCAATCATCCTCAGTCCCAATCATCCTCAGTCCCAATCATCCTCAGTCCCAATCATCCCAATCATCCCAATCATCCTCAGTCCCAATCATCCTCAGTCCCAATCATCCTCAGTCCCAATCATCCTCAGTCCCAATCATCCTCCATGATGAATCTTCATGCCTCTGTGTCCCCCAGGTCTCTGGTCCCGGAGGATGATGGTGTGAACTGCCAGTTTGAGGAAGTCCAGCACAGGTCATGTGACCCCGGCCGCTGTCCTCCACTGTGTGTCCATGAGCAGCAGGAGCGGTCCGTCGGAGACACCTGGGCAGAAGGGGAGTGTAAACAATGGTGAGAGACGTCATGCTAAAGCAACACTCTTTTATAATCATGGCAGTGAATGGACATTGAGAACCGGTGTGTGTTTCCAGCACCTGCATCCCTGAAGGAGAACACTGCCAAGATATCGACTGTAGAGGTGTGTGTGTGTGCTTCTTACAGACATTCATATTAAACACTTTCTCATTTACTTGTGTTTGCGCATATTATTTATAATTTATATTTTATTATATCATTTATTCATTTGAATTAAGTTAATACATTTAGAAATTTTACTTTTTATTTTAGTATTATATATTCTAGTATTCATTAATCATTTTGAAATTGGCTTCCTTTTTTACATTTTCATTTTATTTTATGTACATTTTTTTCATATTTATTAGTTTTGGTTGTTCCTTTTAGAATATTTACTTTTATCTTTCATTTATTTTTATTTCAGTTTTAATTCAACTTTTCAACTTCAACTTTTTTTTTTCAAGTTTTTTTTCAAGTTTTGCATCTAATATTTGTTTTATTTAACAATAACATAAATATAATATAAACTAAATATAAATAATTAAATAAATTATAATTTATATAAAAAATTTAAATTGTAATGTTCAGGTCAGGGTTAGGCCCTTAAACTATTATTTATATTATATTTTATTATATAATTTGTTATTTTTAATTAATTTTTAAGTTATTACATTTAGATGATATACATTTTACTTGTTTTTACTGTACTTTTATTTTAGTATTACTTATACATTATTCTAGTATTTATTAATAATTTTTAAATTAGCTTTTATTTTTATATTTTGTATGCCTTTTAGTATTTTATGTACTTTTGTCATATTTATTAGTTTTGGGGGTTTCTTTTAGAATATTTACTTTTAGCTTTAATTTATTTTAATTGTATTTATTTATTTATTTTAATATTTTTAGTACTTCAACTTTTTTATGTTTAAGTTTTGCATCTTATATATTTTTTTATTTTATTTCAGCTTTATTTCAATTGCCGGAAATGAATAAATATAAATTAATTTTAAATTGTTTTAGTTAACAATAGCATAAATATAATATAAACTTAATATAAATAATAATATAAATTAAAATTAAAAAAATACATTTAAATTGTAATTTGACATATTTTTATTTTACTGTTATTTTATTTTAGTATTATTTAGACATTATTCTAGTATTTATTAATATTTTAAATGAGCTTTTATTTGAATATTTTAATTTTAGTTTAAATGTTTGTATTTTTAGTAGTTTTTGGGTTTCTTTTACAATATTTTAGAATATTTTAAATATACTTTAATTTAATTTATTTCAGTTTTAAGTTTTGCATCTAATATTTAATATTTAAAATTAGGGCTGTCAAAAGATTAATCGCGATTAATCGCATCCAAAATAAAAGTTTGTGTTTACATATGTGTGTGTATTCTGTTAATTATTATTTATATATAAATACACACACAAGCATGTATATTTAAGAAAAAAATATTATTTTTATATATAAAACATTTATATTTATATATACTATAGATTATATAAATGTAGTATATACATGCAAATATTTCTTAAATATATACATGAATGTGTGTGTATTTATATATAAATAACAATTAACAGAGTACACACACGTATATCATGTAAACACAAACTTTTATTTTGGATGCGATTAATCGCGATTAATCTTTTGACAGCCCTATTTAAAATATAATATCAACTTAATATAAATTATAATTTGGTTTTATATATAAATACATGAATTATTTATACATTTAAAATGTACATTTTCAGGTCATAGAAATAAACCTTAAATAAAAGAAATAATCAAAAGTGTATTTTTCTAGTTCTGCTCAGCTCTATAAATACCGTTGGTGTGTGTTAAATTCTTCAGAGATGGTTGTAGCTGAGTGTGTGTGATGAATGGCTGCTGATTGTGTGATTGTGGCATTAGTGGACGGAGGCTGGACTCCATGGTCCGTGTGGTCAGACTGTCCTGTGACGTGTGGGTGGGGTAAGAAGAGCCGCACCCGCGCCTGTATCAACCCTCCGCCCCGGAACAACGGCTCAGACTGCACTGGACCTGAGAGAGACACCCAGGACTGCCACGCCGCTCTTTGTCTTGGTACTCGATTAGACCGTTATCAGTGTGGTTTCATTTGTCTGTGATTGTGACCTCTTGACCTCTGACTCCTGCAGATGACCTTTGCCCCTGGTCCCCGTGGTCCGTGTGTTCTCGCAGCTGTGGCGCTGGCGTGATCTCCAGACGGCGGGAGTGTGTGTGTGAGGAAGACGGGGAACACGCGTGTCCTCCAGAGCTGGAGAGGGGCGGCGAGGACACACACATGTGCTACAACACACCCTGTCCAGGTCAAACAACACTCACAAAACACTCATTATTTTCATATTATATTATATTATATTATATTATATTATATTATATTATATTATATTATATTATATTATATTATATTATATTATATTATATTATATTATATTAATTAATATTATATTATATTATATTATATTATATTATATTACATTATATTAATTATATTAATTATATTATATTATATTATATTATATATATAAAAGCACCAAAAATGTATATTTTGAATTAGCTTTTATTTGAATATTTTCATTTATTTCAAATATTTATTTTTTTATGTTGTTTAAATGTTTGAATTTTTGTTCACGTTTGTCATTTTTTTTAGTGTTTAGGGTTTCTTTTAGAATATTTTAGAATATAAAAATATGTTTATATATAATAATAATATTTAGAATATACCTTAATTTATTTTTTATTTCATTTCAAGTTTTGCATCTAATATTTGTTTGATTTTAATGGTTTTAGTTAACAATAACATAAATATAATATCGACTTTATTTATATTTATTTATTTATTTATATTTATAATTAATAAGCACACACACACACACACACACACACACGCACACACTAATACATACATACATATATATAAATATATATACAGTTTTCATTTTAGTTTTAATTATTTAGTATTATGTGCTTTTTTCATTTTTATTAGTATTAGTATTGCATTTTTTAAATATTTATATTTAACAAGGCAATGTTTTCTAGTGCTTTCGTTTTTTTAATAAGATTTATTTTCATTTTTCAACTTTATTTCAATTGGCAAAATTTTTTTTAAAGCTTTAGTTAACAATAACAATATACATTTAATATAATGATGCAAAAAATTATTATTATTATTATAATTTAAATATATAAATATGTTAACTATTTATACATTTAAAATGATAATTATCAGGCTTAGAGAGGTTATAATAATTTTTACGTAATTTTTTTTTACATTTTAATTGTTTATTAGCATTTTCTGATTTATGAAGTGATCAAAAGAGAATTTTGACCTTGGCAAATGCATGCATGTTTAATTAGATAATGCCTCATTTGCATATTTACACACAAAGCTTGTGATCCAGAATGTCTTCATGTACTGTGATGAATTAGTTGGGGAGGTGTGGTGATATGTTTCATCCTCTCATCCTCTCATCCTCTCATCATCTCATCCTCTCATCCTCTCATCCTCTCATCCTCTCATCCTCTCATCCTCTCATCATCTCATCCTCTCATCCTCTCATCATCTCATCCTCTCATCATCTCATCCTCTCATCATCTCATCCTCTCATCATCTCATCCTCTCATCCTCTCATCCTCTCATCATCTCATCATCTCATCCTCTCATCATCTCATCCTCTCATCATCTCATCCTCTCATCCTCTCATCATCTCATCATCTCATCCTCTCATCATCTCATCATCTCATCATCTCATCCTCTCATCATCTCATCCTCTCATCCTCTCATCCTCTCATCCTCTCATCCTCTCATCCTCTCATCATCTCATCATCTCATCCTCTCATCATCTCATCATCTCATCCTCTCATCCTCTCATCCTCTCATCATCTCATCATCTCATCCTCTCATCATCTCATCATCTCATCCTCTCATCATCTCATCCTCTCATCATCTCATCATCTCATCCTCTCATCATCTCATCATCTCATCCTCTCATCATCTCATCATCTCATCCTCTCATCCTCTCATCCTCTCATCCTCTCATCCTCTCATCATCTCATCCTCTCATCATCTCATCCTCTCATCATCTCATCCTCTCATCATCTCATCATCTCATCCTCTCATCCTCTCATCCTCTCATCCTCTCATCCTCTCATCCTCTCATCATCTCATCCTCTCATCATCTCATCCTCTCATCCTCTCATCCTCTCATCATCTCATCCTCTCATCCTCTCATCCTCTCATCCTCTCATCCTCTCATCATCTCATCCTCTCATCCTCTCATCCTCTCATCCTCTCATCCTCTCATCCTCTCATCCTCTCATCCTCTTCACCTGTGGTTGCTCGAGTGTTTTCTGTCCTGTTTTGGAGGTTAACGTTATTTAAAATGAATGTAAGAAAATGATGCACGGATAAATCATTTATTTGAGCATGTTCCTCATTCCCAGCCTGTCCGATGTCAGAATGGAGTGTGTGGAGCGATTGTTCGTGTGTGTCTCAGTATCATCAGCGTGTGCGTGCGCCGCTGGTCTCGGCCAGCAGAGGGCAGAACTGCAGAGAGCTGGAGCGCCAGAGCCGGCCCTGCACACCGGACCACTGCCACGGTGAGACACACACACACACACACACACACACACTGTCCTGAGTCAGGCCCGGTTCCAGAATCAGATCCCTGAGGGTGCTTCCCAAATTACTGAGGGTGCTCTGGGAAAGTGTAGATAGGCTATGCAACGGCTCCACCACAGCAGTGTACAGTGAGAAATGTACGATTATTTATTTACAAGTAATTTACCAATAATTGGAATTTCAAAAATATTTTACTACAAATTGTCTATTAATCTATTAGTCTGCCTTTACATTGATTCAATGCGTTACTAGTATGTCATCTTCCTTAGAAACTGAAAAAAAAAACGTTTTTGTGAATTTAGATTTTTTTATTGTTTGGAGCATAAAAAGGACACCATAACCCCTTTATTGAGAAAATTAAAAGACATGAATAGACTGAATTTTTTTTTGTCATTCACCAAACAATTTTTTATGCTTCGAGTTTTTATCCAAACTTTGTATAAAGATGATTCTCAATGTTATGAAAGATACAGAATAATTTGATATACCATTTTACTTTATGCAATAAAAACATGGCCATAAATGCCATTCCTATTCTAGGCAATGCATCTATACACTGTATCTAATTTGCATATTAATGTGTTGTAATGTAAAAAGACATGTACTCATATTTTCATAAGAATGTCTTGTATTTCATAAGAATATCCAGACTTAAAACTGTGTATGTTGTCAGTGAAATGAATTAAATAATGTCCTCTACAGAGGCAAAACCTCTAATCTGGGTCTCAGGAGGATATTTTTGTCTCGAGCATTTTTGGGCATTTTTATTTATGTCACTTCTGAGACATTGTAGCATGCAATTGGCCGTCGGTCCTCTTAGCAATAATAGTTTATTAAATGAATGACTGTAGCCTCGAAAGTGAGCCAAGACCTTTATCAGTTCATTGTGATCCCACAAAGTTCCGTTATAAAAATGAAGTTGTCAACAATGAATCTCTTACTTACATCGTGTCTTGACTTTGTTTGTTAGAGAGGTTTCGCGAGCCTGCATTAACTCAGCACTGAATAAAAATTCTGATCTGGGGTGCGTTTCCCAAAACCATAGTTGCTAACCTGTTGGTTGGCAATGGGAAATTGCATTGCATAACTTAGTTAGCAACTATGGTTTTGGGAAACGCACCCCTGAGCGGTGAGATTCTGAGCGCGTTCGAGAGATCAACGACTATCTGTGATTGGCTGCATTACTCACCGCTGCAAAAACTCGCTGTAAATAGATGCATGTGACGCTCTCCAGAACTCAGACACGAATGTGCAAATCTGCCAAATGTGTTTCGCCAATATTATTACAGGATCAACTGAGGGGGCTTTTGCTTGTGTTTGAGGGTGCTTAGCACCTCTAGCACCCCCTTAGAACCGGGCCTGTCAAACACTGAAGAAAACTCAAGATGGAGGCGTTTCAGGAGTTCAGAGCTTTAAGAGTCTTTCAGTCACTGTGCTGTTTGTTCATTCAGTCCTTTATTGATCTGTGTGTCTGTCAGATTGTGAGAAGCCCTTCCTGTTCTCTGAATGTGGCTCTCCCTGTGAGAAACACTGCGATCTGAGGGGTCAGACACACACGTGTGTGTCCCGTCAGAACTGCACACGCGGCTGCTTCTGCCCTGAGGTGCGTCCTGGTTGTTACTATCAGAATGAGTGAACGAATGAGAACTAACGAATGGAATGATGATTTAAGACTGTAAATGTGAATGGAGGGATGGAGATGACTGAGAGTGTTTGTCTTTTCCAGGGTCTCCTGCAGCAGAACGGATCATGTGTCCGTCCGGATCAGTGCGGGTGTGTCCAGCTCCTCCATCAGGGGTCAGACAGACCTGTGGCCGTCACTGTCCCGCAGGGGGCGCTGGTGAGCCTGGGCTGCAGTACATGGTGAGAGATGTGTGTGTGTGTGTGTGTGTGTGTGTGTGGCCGTCACTGTCCCGCAGGGGGCGCTGGTGAGCCTGGGCTGCAGTACATGGTGAGAGATGTGTGTGTGTGTGTGTGTGTGTGTGTGTGTGTGGCCGTCACTGTCCCGCAGGGGGCGCTGGTGAGCCTGGGCTGCAGTACATGGTGAGAGATGTGTGTGTGTGTGTGTGTGTGTGTGTGTGTGTGGCCGTCACTGTCCCGCAGGGGGCGCTGGTGAGCCTGGGCT
>JARQWZ010003990.1:115000-117500 GCA_033150135.1 Gobio occitaniae
ACCACCCCTATGACTACCGTCATATCATAAACACACAGAAACTCAAATTCACGGCAACCCATCAAAATAAAACTTTGGCTAACTTGACAAATAAATTACTGTTGTACAGTAGAACTTAGATATGTCTCAATGTAATAACAATACTAATACTGATGTAATAATAATACATTATCAAAACTTTATTTTTTTTTAGTTTTTAATTTAAAAAAATATATATAAATTACTAATTTTCTTCATGTTTTAATTTTAACAGTATAACGATCAGTTGTGAAGCTTTGTTTAATTAAATTAAAAGATACATTAAATTAATGTCTTATGTCTTCATTTGATTACCAGAAAATACATAACACATCATTTGTGGGAAATCTTTTCATAGAAATTAAATTAACAAGAAAAAATAATAATATGGTTGTTTCTTTTAATTAAATTAAGTAAAAAAATAGATACTGTAAATATTACAGTAATCAAACATCACAGACAAAGGCAGACAGAGAGCAGGGCAGCTCTGTCATAATGTCAATAATAGTGTTGGGGAAAGTTACTTTGAAAAGTAATGCATTATAATATTGCGTTACTCCCTTAAAAAGTAACTAATTTAGTTACTTAGTTACTTTTTAAGAAAAGTAATGCGTTACGTTACTTTTGCGTTACTTTTTCTCACCTGGGCTGGGCTTTTTGTTTTGTTTTTATAACAAAAAAGTTATATTTTTGTGCAACGGTAAAGACCTCTTCATACCAAAATGTAAATAATGGTAGAAATGCAGATTCCCTCATGAACACTAGAGGGCGCAGCTCTGGATAATGAGAGAATAGGATGCAGGAGAAAAAAGTTTTACCAATAAAAACTAAAAATCTAGTAATTTTCATCATCAAAGGTCGGCAGCAAGACATTGGCAAATTAAATATAAAGGTAGATTATGCATAAAAATAGTTGTTTTATTTAACATTTAATTATTGGAGGTTTGCATAGTACTCTGATTTTGCATTTGACTGATTTTATTCATTTTGAGGAGGACAGAATCTTTATTGTGCAAGTGAGATAAATAAATGCTCACATTTAGTCTAGAACTACAATAACCATCATGTTCACACACACACACACACACACCTCTGTACTAACTCTCAACATGAGGACAGGAGAGCTGTCAGTCAAACTAATGTGAAAAAGTAACTCAGATATTTTGTTGTAAATTTGAAAAGTAATGCGTTACTTTACTAGTTACTTGGAAAAAGTAATATTATTACGTAACTCAAGTTACTTGTGATGAGTTTCCCCCAACACTGGTCAATAACACTTCTATAAATGACTTACAGGTTCTTTACAGTTATTTATGTAAACATCCCAAAAGTACCGGAAAAAGTACCAAACCCTAGATATGAGTGTGTGTCCTGTGCCTCAGGGTGTCGCTGTGCAGACGGCCGGCTGTTGCAGGACGGAGTGTGTGTGCGAGTGGACGAATGCCGCTGTGGGGTTCCCCTGGAGAACGGGACGCTAGAGATCCGACCCGGAGAGAACATCACCATCAGCTGCAACACCTGGTCAGAGGACGTCCCGATGGTAGAATGTGTCAATGTTTGCGTCCAAGACATGACCCTATAACAAGCACTGGCATATCTTCACCCTGTGTGTCTGCAGTGTGTGTGTGAATGGCTCTCTGGCGTGTCCGGATCGAGTGTGTCCGGTGTATGGCCCCTGGGGGTCGTGGAGTGAGTGTTCGGCCTCCTGTGGGTCGGGCCAGAGGACCCGCGGGCGCTCCTGCACACACACCGCTGGAGGACCGGCCTGCACTGACTCCACACACAGGGAACGCTGCTCACTGCAGCCCTGTCCAGGTGACCCACAGTCCTTCACAACACACACATCTACTTCAGTTCATTCACAACACACATCTACTTCAGTTCATTCACAACACACATCTACTTCAGTTCATTCACAACACACATCTACTTCAGTTCATTCACAACACACATCTATTTCAGTTCATTCACAACACACACATCTACTTCAGTTCATTCACAACACACATCTACTTCAGTTCATTCACAACACACACATCTACTTCAGTTCATTCACAACACACATCTACTTCAGTTCATTCACAACACACATCTACTTCAGTCATTCACAACACACACATCTACTTCAGTTCATTCACAACACACATCTACTTCAGTTCATTCACAACACACATCTACTTCAGTTCATTCACAACACACACATCTACTTCAGTCATTCACAACACACACATCTACTTCAGTCATTCACAACACACATCTACTTCAGTCATTCACAACACACATCTACTTCAGTCATTCACAACACACATCTACTTCAGTCATTCACAACACACATCTACTTCAGTCATTCACAACACACATCTACTTCAGTTCATTCACAACACACATCTACTTCAGTCATTCACAACACACACATCTACTTCAGTTCATTCACAACACACATCTACTTCAGTTCATTCACAACACACACATCTACTTCAGT
>JARQWZ010003990.1:125000-127500 GCA_033150135.1 Gobio occitaniae
CCAATAACAACATTTTAGTAGCTTTTAACCCCCTAGCAACCCCATGGCAATGTCCTAACAGCTTCCTAGAAAACCCTAGCAACACCTTAGAAACATCCTAGCAGCTTCCTATACACCCTAGCAACCCCACAGCAATGTCCTAGTAGCTTCAAACACCCTAGAAACCCCATAGCAACGTTTTAGTAGCTTTTAACACACTAGAAACCCCATAGCAACGTTTTAGTAGCGTTTAACACCCTAGCAACCCCATAGCAATGTCCTAACAGCTTCCTAGAAAACCCTAGCAAGACCATAGCAACATCCTAGCAGCTTTCTATACACCCTAGTAACCCAACAGCAATGTTCTAGTAGCTTCAAACACCCTAGAAACCCAATAACAACATTTTAGTAGCTTTTAACACCCTAGCAACCCCGTGGCAATGTCCTAACAGCTTCCTATACACCCTAGAAACCCCATAGCAATGTCCTAGCAGCTTCCTATACACCCTACCAACCCCAGAGCAATGTCCTAGTAGCTTCAAACACCCTAGAAACCCCACAGCAACGTTTTAGTAGCTTTTAACACCCTAGCAACCCCATGGCAATGTCCTAACAGCTTCCTAGAAAACCCTAGCAAGACCATAGCAACATCCTAGCAGCTTCCTATACACCCTAGTAACCCAACAGCAATGTCCTAGTAGCTTCAAACACCCTAGAAACCCAATAACAACATTTTAGTAGCTTTTAACACCATAGCAACCCCATGGCAATGTCCTAACAGCTTCCTATACACCCTAGAAACCCCATAGCAATGTCCTAGCAGCTTCCTATACACCCTAGAAACCCCACAGCAATGTCCTAGTAGCTTCAAACACCCTAGAAACCCCACAGCAACGTTTTAGAAGCTTTTAACACCCTAGCAACCCCATGGCAATGTCCTAACAGCTTCCTAGAAAACCCTAGCAACACCATAGCAACATCCTAGCAGCTTCCTATACACCCTAGTAACCCAACAGCAATGTCCTAGTAGCTTCAAACACCCTAGAAACCTGACAGCAACGCTTTAGTAGCTTTTAACACCCTAGCAACCCCATGGCAATGTCCTAACAGCTTCCTAGAAAACCCTAGCAAGACCATAGCAACATCCTAGCAGCTTCCTATACACCCTAGTAACCCAACAGCAATGTCCTAGTAGCTTCAAACACCCTAGAAACCCAATAACAACATTTTAGTAGCTTTTAACACCCTAGCAACCCCATGGCAATGTCCTAACAGCTTCCTATACACCATAGAAACCCCATAGCAATGTCCTAGCAGCTTCCTATACACCCTAGTAACCCCACAGCAATGTCCTAGTAGCTTCAAACACCCTAGAAACCCCACAGCAACGTTTTAGTAGCTTTTAACACCCTAGCAGCCCCATGGCAATGTCCTAACAGCTTCCTAGAAAACCCTAGCAACACCATAGCAACATCCTAGCAGCTTCCTATACACCCTAGTAACCCAACAACAATGTCCTAGTAGCTTCAAACTCCCTAGAAACCCCATAGCAACATTTTAGTAGCTTTTAACACCCTAGCAACCCCATGGCAATGTCCTAACAGCTTCATAGAAAACCCTAGCAACACCATAGCAACATCCTAGCAGCTTCCTACACTCTAAAATACTGGGTTGTTTCAACCCATGTTTGGGTAAAATACAGACAAACCCAACCTTTGGGTATGAAATGTAATTAAAAAAATGAAACCAACTGTTGGGTTTTGTTTATATTTCACCCAAACATGGGTTGAAACATCCCATCATTTTAGAGTGTAGAACACCCTAGCAACCCCACAGCAAAGTCCTAGCAGCTTTGAACACCCTAGCAACCCTATAGCAACGTTCTAGCATCTATCTAGAATACCCTAGCAGTCCCATACCAATATCCTTTAGCAATATATTTGCAGCTTCCTAGAAAACCCTAGCAACCCCACAGAAAATTGTCCTAGCAGATTCCTAGAACAGGCTAGCAACCCCATGGCAACATCCCAGAACACTCTAGCAAACCCATAACAATGTCATCACAGCTTCCTATAACACCCTAGCAACCCACAACAATTGTCCCCTAGAAACCCCACAGCAACATTTTAGCAGCCTTAAACACCATAGTAACCCCATAGCAATATATTTGCAGCTTCTTAGAAAATACACTAGCAACCCCATAGCAATGTTCTATCAGCTTCCTAGAACACCCTAGCAACCCCATAGCAATATCCTAGCAGCTTCCTATACACCCTAGAAACCCCACAGCAACATTCTAGCGGTTTTGAGCACCCTATCAATCCCATAGCAACATTCTAGCATCTTCATAGGACACCCTAGCAACCCCATAGCAATGTCATCACAGCTTCATCAAACACCTTAGCAACCCCATAGCAATATCTTTACAGCGTCCTAGAATACCCTAGCAACCCAACAAAAATTGTCCTAGCAGATTCCTAGAATAGC
Organism: Gobio occitaniae; assembly: GCA_033150135.1. NCBI lineage: Eukaryota > Metazoa > Chordata > Actinopteri > Cypriniformes > Gobionidae > Gobio > Gobio occitaniae. The sequence continues at coordinate 127,467 of JARQWZ010003990.1, forward strand.
CTAGAAACCCCATGGCAACATCCCAGCAGCTTCC